>PITA01007774.1:0-89120 GCA_004023965.1 Spilogale gracilis | reverse complement strand
TGGCCATTCTGACTGGTGTAAGGTGGTATCTCAGTGTGGTTTTGATTTGAATTTCCCTGATAGCTAGTGACGCTGAACATTTTTTCATGTGTCTGTTAGCCATTTGTATATCTTCTATGGAGAAGTGCCTCTTCATGTCTCTTGCCCATTTTTTGATGTGTTCATCTTCTTTTTGGATGTTGAGTTTGAGTAGTTCTTTTTAGATCTTGGATACCAGCCCTTTGTCTGTAGTGTCATTTGCAAATATCTTCTCCCATTCTGTGGGTTGCCTCTTTGTTTTGTTGACTGTTTCCTTTGCTGTACAGAGCTTTTTATTTTTTTTTTACTTTTTTTAAAATATTTTATTTATTTATTCAACAGAGAGAAACACAGCCAGAGAGGGAACACAAGCAGGGGGAGTGAGAGAGGGAAAAGCAGGCTTCCTGCCAATCAGGGAGCCCAATATGGGGCTCAATCCTGGGACCCAGGATCATGACCTGAGCCGAAGACAGGTTGACGACCAAGCCACCCAGGCACCCCTTTATTTTTTTTTAAGATTTTATTTATTCAACAGAGAGAAACACAGCCAGAGAGGGAACACAAGCAGGGGGAGTGAGAGAGGGAGAAGCAGGCTTCCTGCTGAGCAGGGAGCCCGATGTGGGACTCAATCCCCAGTCTCTAGGATCATGACCTGAGCCGAAGGCAGTCGCTTAACCAACTGAGCCACCCAGGCGCCCCGAAAGTATCTAGATTCTTATTTAACTGTCCTCACTTAGGAGGGATTTCTCATAAAACTTAATCCTCACAAAGCCACAGGCCACCATCTTGGCCTCAAAACCATGGCACTGGAACAATGTGCACAGGACAGAAGACAGGAGAGAGCAAAGGATGCTCTGTGTCCTGACTCTTGAAATGTAGCGCTATCTCAGGCGAAGGAAGACATTTTGTTGGTAAGCCCTTTGTGGAATAACAAATGTGATGGCAAATGACCTCTGAAAGCCGGTGCCACATACCCTCAGACCGGGAGCGGAGCGGGGCCCGTTCACTCCAGGTGGAGTTTCTGTGGAGACTATGATCCTGTAGAAAGGATGCCGCCGGAGTAACATGACTCCTCTCCCAGACTGGACTCGAAGCAGTCATACTCTGTTTTCACTCTGCCGATCAGTAGCAGCCTCTCCCACCTCCCCAGATATCAGCAGCAGCTTCAAGACCACCTGAATTCCCCCGCCACCCAGCACCATGAAGCCATAAGTAGACATTACGTTGCTCCCCACTCCCAAACCCCAGAAAACGTGAGAGAAGTGCTGTGTTTTGCACGTGCTAAGGGAGATGGGAATTTAGTCCTTCCGCTGTCGGTTCCATACGCTTCTTCTGATGAAGAAAACAAAACCTGTTCCATCTAGACACCAGTTTGGTGGCTAAAATTCCAAGCCAGTGTTCACTTTAACAAAACCCTGCTCATAAAATAATTTTATTATCCCTTTAGTCATTCATATGTTTGTTCTAAAGACGTTTCTTCTGAGAAGGTTTCTTTCATGGCTTATGTATTTAATAAGTGTGTTTCCCATCCTTTACAAATTCCCTGGTCTCACCCATCATTTCCATGATGCAGTTTTCCATAAGTGTGAATCTCTCACAATGAACTATATCTATGATTGTTATATATATGTGTATGTTTGTGTTTTTAAGCTCCCATGGTAAATAGATCCACCAAGCCAGGTATCTCCTCAAAGCCAGCCTCTTCTCCTGGGACAGCTTCAGGTAAAGTACATGCAAGATTTGGCATTTGGGTTTTTTGTGGGTGAAATGATTATGTTGGGGGACTTGGTTTTTCAGTCTTTTCCAAATAAGATAAATGACTCAGACCAAATATTAAGAAACAATCACTTGTCTTTCCTAATTACTTAATAAATTGTGACAGGTCTTGCCCTCCTCCTCCTCTATTGTCTGGTGGCCCCTATTTGAAGGGACCCTGCCCACTCTCATACCCCTGGGACTCTGTTAGCCAAGTCCTGGTTTTCCTCCTACCTTACTGGGCATTTTGCTGGCATCTCCCAAAGCCAGTGCTGACTGAGGATGTCTGGACCCTTTGGTCCTAGGCCTTCCACTCTTACTTCAGAATACTACGGTGGTTAAGAGCTTGAGTTCTGGAGCAGACAGACCTGCATTGGAATCCCAGGCTTCCAGTTGCCAGCTGTCACTTTGGGCTGGTCCTTTGCCTCTCCACTCTTCAGCTTTTCTCCTCTTTACATGGAGATAAGAGTCCCTGCCCTGTGACAGGAGAACTCTGGAATTGTGCATGGGAGAGCTTTTACACAGTGCCTGGCACAGCAGGTGCTAGGAAAAGAATATTGTCTTTCATGTCTTTGGGGTTCATCCATTATTCTGGTTTCACTTCTCTTTCCTAAGCCAATAATTCTCTGATGTCCAACTTTGACCCGATTTCTCTTCTGAACAACCTGACATTCCCACGGCCTCACACTCAATGCATTCATGGCCTCCCTCCTCATAGGGCGGGCCTAGTCCTCTGTGCCTGTCAGCAGGCAGGCCACGTGTCTGAGGGCCTGTGTTCTTCCCAAAGCTTCTGCTATGTCTTTTCCTGGGATCTGCTCCTCCATTTTAGTTGCCAGTCTAGTCTTCCTTTATGTTGTCGCTTCACACCTCCTGTCTCCTGTCTTCGAGAGTCCGCTAGCCATACCCTTGCCTCTAGGCTTGTCACCAAGGTGAGCTTCTGAATGCCTCCAAATGTTGCCACTTTTATTCCATTTCAAATTTACTTTTTACCCTGTAACCCGTACCCAAAGCATGCACAGCCTGTGGTTCCTAGTTGTCTGTCAACCCCAACTAGGAACCCCAAGATCAGCAGCCCCAAGGCCAAGGTCTGTGACTCTGAGTGGTGCCCACAGCCCACCCTATTCCAGCATGGAGAGAGGAGAGGCCTCCTCTCCAGCCTTCCTTTCTTCTTCCCCTACTCGGCCCATATCTATCTATCTATCTATCTATCTATCTATCTATCTATCTCTCTCTCACACACACACACACATGCACACACACACACTCCCTCCCTTCCCTCCCCATGCTGAAGGCTAAACACAGATATTGGGAGACTGAGCTCTGCTTTGAAGGACATTCTCCTTGAGAGAAAAATGAAAGAAAATTATTTTCTTTATAGACCACAGACTCATTTCTTGAGCAATTATTCACCTTCCTCCCAAGTTTTTGTCTTATTTATTCTCTACCCAAACCTACAGGCTCTTTATGTGTGGGGAGAAAAGGTCAGAGCCACCTTGTCCAGCTCGTCTTCACTTCTAGGAACATATGTCAACACAACAACCTAAAAGGTCATGGCAAGTTCGCTTTGGTCCCGGCTGGAGTGGTGACGCCTGACTCCTGATAACTCAGGAGAGGGGTTGTTATGACCAGAACAGAAAAACGTTCCCTGAAACACGCATGAAGGCCTAAGCCCTCCTTTAGAATGATAGCTCAGTAATCTCTGGTGTCTGCCTCTTAAAATGTTCTTCGTACTTTACAAGGACTTCATCTTCCTCAAACAGCCCGCTACTCCAAACAGCTGCATATCATGGTTGTGTTTTTTGGTCTTTGTTTATGTTCTCACTTTTATGACATCATAATCATAACCTACTCATCCTCAGGGCCCAGCATGCGGTGCCCTCTCTTGGAAACCTCCTGTGGTTTTTGCAGCCCTCAGAGAGCTCTCCTTTGCTCTAAGTCTCCTCCCATCTACACTCAGCCCATACTTACTCTCCGATTATGCTGGATCTCAGTCTAATCTTCTTACGTACATTACAAGCTCCTTGAAGATATTGTCTTAAGTCTCACATGCTCAGGAGGTCTTTCTTGACCTCACATAGGGGTCGATCGCCATGGTGGGCAACCCCGTAGTACCCTGCACTGCCCTCTTTATCTCTACTCTCCCCTGAGATCTCTGCCTCTCGTTCATATAAGACCCTCCACTCCATGTCTTGCTCAGAGCTGTGTTTCCAGCACGTAGACAGGACCGGGATCAGAGTAGGTGCCAAAATGGTGGTTTAGTCCATTGGTTAAGAGTGAATGGGTCCCCCAGGACTGGCTGTATTTAAGGAATCACGTGGTACCATCATGAGGGCATTAGCCCATTGGATTTACTATTCACTGATTTTCTGTTAATCTAGCATAGCTATATTTTAATGTGAGAGGCATCAGAAGAAACCAAACCTGAACTAGAAAATAATTTCCTGGTTATGTCATTGTTGGATACAGATAGGAGGAAGTACAGGAGGAAGGAGGAAGTGAGATAATTTGGAAGGGACAAACCTGAACAGTTAGAATGAGTTTCTGAGTGTGCTGTTTTCAGAGATAATTTTGATAAAAGAATAATCGGATGACTTGCCTGTGTCTTTGCATAACCATACACTAGGCTTTAAGGACTCAGTGCCTGGATAGGCATCCTGAAAACGCTAAGGCTTCCGATCGGTGTCTCTGCTGTAACAGCCTACCCTGGCACCGGCCTCTGATTTACGGATGTGGCTTTGGCTCTTTGATGGCTCCTACGGTCTTGCTGAGGATTTCACAGTGGATTAGGTGCAGAGGCTGTCCCCACCTCTGCTCTGTGCTCCACACGGAAAAGCCCAGTCTCTGGACCACACAGACTACAAAGCCTGAGGGTTCCAGGCTGAGCAATCTCTGTGTCTCTTATGTTCTCCTCCGAAAACATGGAGAAGAAAGTGGCACCTGGGCCTTGGAGGGGAAGGGATTAAGCTGAGTAAACATAGGAATCTCACTCCTAAAGTGATAGTTTTTGTGCCATAATTTGGAATTCTTTGTTTCATGACTGGTTTGGACACATCCCAGGGGACAGTTGTGTCTTCCTTTCCACCTAGAGCTTTATCCAACTCAAGGTGTCTCGACCCCCACTCAGCTGGCCTTTGGGGCTAGATGGTTCTCCATCGTCCCTGTCCCGTGCACTGTGCCCTGTTTAGCAGCATCCTTGGCTGTCTCTGCCCCCGAGATGCCAATACCAAGCCCTCCCAGGAGCGATACGCAGAGATGTCTCCAGACTTCGTCAAATGTGCCCCAGACCAGGGTAGGGGGTAGCTGTACAAAATACTCCCAGTTAAGAACCACTGGTCCAAACAAACTGAAAAGACTCAAGTGTTTTGGTGATTTATCTCTAAATGTGATTTGGAAGAAAGTTTTACAGCTCCTGCCTGATTTATTTGTAGCTTTTGTCAGAAGAGGGTAGTTAGGGCAGGCATTTCTGAACTTCCTCTAAGTAGATAGCATTTTAAAAAGTGTTCTCTCCCCTTATTTCCTAAAACAGGAGGAGTTTGGGAATTTACAATTCTCTGCTAATATAGAAGTTGAATTTTACCTATAAGCTGAATTGTTCTGAAGCTGTCAAATTAAATCTCTTTATTTGGTAAGAGCTCACGCAGTGTCTGAGAGGAAGGAACACTCTAGCTGGGGCACAGGCCCCACTAATAATAATGGACTTTCTAGAATAGCTAGAAGAGAGTAAAATCCCAAGGGCTTCCTATGCCAACACTGAGATTGATAAGGAAACTCACCAACATTGTACATCAAACTGAAGAGAGGATGTTGCATAAAATATAAGTGGTAGAAGGAAAAACAAGGAGTAGGTCATCTTCCTAGTTAAACTTGGGTAAGAACCAGCTGTGCAAGCATTAACATCATTTTTTTGCTCAATACAATTAAAACAAAGCTGAGTTTTCTCTTATGTTTTTTGACACATCTTCCTTTATCACATTCCCAGTTTCTCCTTTCGAGTGTTCTGACCAAAAATTTAGCTTTGCCAGAAAGCAAGGATCCTGGTCATGAAGAGGGGGCCAGGTTGCCCTACCCCAGCCATGTTCCTGGGTCTGACTTCAGGCCCAGAGCAGCAGAGAGGGTCACCGGCCTGTGAGAGAAGAGAGTCGTTCTCTGTCTTCCCATGGACATCCACAAAGCACTTCTCTGTTTCATTAATCTTTCCCCACATTAGGCAGAAAAAGCAAGTGAACCTAACCTGCCAAATCATGCCCCAGAGTAACATTAGGAGGCATTGGCTAGAGAGGAAAGTGTCCACCTGGCTTTCAACTCAGCTAGCCTTGCTGTTCAACCCAGCCCTGCCTCTTAACCTCTCTGAGCCTCCATTCATCCCACAGGGTGTTATGTGAGGCTTAGAGATGGCACATTTAACGTACCCGGCATAGAGCCCAGCCCCTGAAGACACCGTGGTGGTTGATAACAAGATGCTAAAACAGAAATAGCGATAATCACATTTACCGAGATCCTTTATGAGTTATAATTTACATATTGTAAAGCACACTCATTTTACATGTATAATGCAGTATTTTTAATAAATCATTACATTTACAGAGTTTTTTCACCATCATTAAGATCCAGATTTAGAAAATTTCCATGCCCAGCCCAACTCCAAAAGAACCTTTATGCCTGTTTTTGGCGAATGTTCTTCCACCCCACAGCCCAGGCAACCACTGGTCCACTTCGTGTTGCAATAGATTTGCCTTTTCTGGACCTCTCATGTAGATGGAGGCATACAGTATGAAGCCTTCTCCATCTGGCTCTTTTCACTTAGCATAATGTTTTTAACCTCAAATACTTTCAGTCCCTTTCCAGTAATATTAGTTTATATTTGGCTAATTCTTTACATTTTCAAAGTTCTCCTATCGTCTTGCAACAATAACTCTGAGTTAGGTGAGGCAGGGAGTTGTGTTCCCATTTCACAGAGAGGGTCGCTGAAGCACAGTGGCTTGTAAGAGGCCATGCAGCTGGTTTGGTGGCAAAGAAATAGCTAGAACCTCGTCTTCCTGATGAGAGACCATGGGTCTCTCGTGCTTGGATTACCTCCCCAGAGAAGAGCAGCATGCCCCTCCCTCTCTGATCACAGAAGTGATTTATGAGCAAGGAAGGGGGAAGGAACATGTTGGCAGACTGAAGATATGAAGGGAAGGGAAGCTTAGTAGAGAAGCCAGGCAGTAAATATGACAACAACGAACCCAGGCCAAGTGAGCCCATGGCATTGAAAAAGGGAAAACCCCTGGGAGGAAATGCTGACTTAGGCCTTCTTTCTACTTCTTTATTTTTCAGACAAGGGTGGGTTGTCTTTTCCTCTTCCCTGAAATCGTCCATCAAAATCTCTGAGTAGCCAAGTGTATTTTAATAAGGTCAGTCAAGTATTAAGAATTTGAATAACAGCATCAATTTTGTCCACTAGCCATTGAAACACAGTTGGACGTACTCCGGTGACATTTCAGTTGATTGTCACGTGAAATATTAAAAATTCCTAATATAGTCTCCTTTTCAAAGTGTTTCTAAAATGTTTTCCAAAGTCACCTCAAGGTCAAGCAACATCTAAGTGGGAGTCCCAGGGAGGAGCTGTTCTTCACAGGGCGCCAGGACGGCAACCCCACACACTCTTGGCTTCTCTTCCCACTGGGGAGTGGTCATGGAAATGAGCCCCGTGTAAGAACTGAATGTAGAGGATGAGTGGATGGGCTCTGAGTGAAGGCCTGAAGGCCTCCCTCTATTAAAGGAAAATGAGCTTTATGATCTCAATTTTTAATAGTTTTTGAGGCCTTTCTGTTGTGTTTGGGACAGGTCGTCCCACCACATGAGGGGGCATGGTGTGTGCATGGCCGCGGTTTATAAATTCTGAGGGGCAGAGGTGTGTCTCTGCTTCCCCACCTCTTCCACAACCCCTAACACAGTGCTCTTCACAGACCAGGTTCTCAGTAATTTTTAGCAAATGATTATTTCCTCCTATATGTGCTTTATCTTGCAAACTAAAATAAGACATACTGAGGGCAGGTCCAACCTCTATTTCCAGAGTATCGCCTGTAGGTCCCCCAGGAAATGTGGACTTAGAAAGGTAGCAGGTTCCTAATAAAATATATACTCAGTTTGATATAATTCAATAAAGAGTCTTTGCCTCAGTGAGCCATAATGTCCAGGCAGTCAAGCGTCAGCCTGAGAGGAGGCCGGCAGGAGACGCTGAGGGGAGCTGGCATGCTGCCTGGCTGTCCCCCTCGAGGACCTGGTCTGTCCAAGCCCTGAAGCTCTGCGGCTGTCTCAGTTCCTCCTTCATGACTGCCTGTTTTCTGTCTTAGGTAGCCAGGGGGGAAATGAAGTACAGGGAACAAGGCCCTCTGTGTCACTTCTGTGACTTTGAAAGATGAGATTTGGGCAGTGGCTTGTCATTTGTCTCAATCTACATATCTGTGCAACGGGCAGAGGCCCTGAGAATTCAGAGGTGAATGAACTGCCTCTGGTTGTGAGGTTAGCTGGTTAGAGTGCAAGTCAGTGTGATTATGCAAAAGCCATGCCTGTAGGCACGGAGCGGGAGTGGCGGGTCTGTGTCTCTCGTTTCCACCAGCGTGCACAGCGGTGCGGCTTACATAGGTGCAAGTGTATGCTCCTGGCTCCCTTCAGTACGAACCCTGTGGACCTTTCGCCGAACTTGCAGAATCAAGGGGCTCTGCACTCATCCCATGGAGGAAAAAGAGAAAGTCATTTGGAAATGGAGTCCTTAATTCACATCCTGGTTTTAAGCTTATAAATTGACATTATTTAAATGTCATCACCTTGGCCTACAGATTTCGCCCCAATAATGTCAATATAACCACCAAACATACTCAACTGAAAGAAACCAAAAGTGTGCCTATATTTCTGAGCTTCCCGGGAAGGCCAGTGTCCCTGTGACCGTCAGCCTACGTTCAGGAGCTGGGGACTGACCTGTGTGTATATTTCTGCAGGTCGTAGCAGTGGGGCCTGGGATGCTAAGTCACCTTCTCCTGCTGTACCGTCCCCGCTGCCCAGGGCTGGGTGAGTACCGGCTGTGCAGGATCAGCTCGCTGAGATGTGAGTGGATGGTCCCCACAGCTGCCGTGGGTGGGGCCTGCCTGAGGTGGGGGGGGGAGCAGGGGCTGCTCCACTATTCCCATCCAGAAGAGCACACCTGCCCAAGCTCACCTGGTGTCACAACAGGTGTGGTCCTGAAGAGTGTGGAAATGAAGCCCCGCTGCCCTGTTCTCTTCCTTCACCCCCATGGCATACTTCAAGATGGACAAGGGGGTCCCTTACTGAAATTAAGACTAGCAGCCTTTCCTTCCCAAAACTGTGAGTTAAATCTTGAGTTCAGTGACTTGTGTTCCATCAAACAGAAGCATCAGCACCTGAATAATTCTGAGACCGACAAGCAGGTTTCATCTTTACTTTCTCCTCCTCCACTTCTCTTCCAAGTAGTTAATGATCTATAAACAAACATATGAACACCCACAACATACACCGGGTGGTTGGATCCAAGCCACACTGCTGATGTTCCTCTCCAAGGTGAAATAAGAGAGTTGTTCTTTCTTGCTGAATTTAAAAGAGCTTTGTAAACCATGAGGAGATGTAATAATTTAGCATCACAAACAGTGACCCCGTAATTTTATATTGATTCAATAGGATATTTTAAAAGCACACTTAGGGGCGCCTGGGTGGCTCAGTTGGTTAAGCGACTGCCTTCGGCTCAGGTCATGATCCTGGAGACCCTGGATCGAGTCCCACATTGGGCTTCCTGCTAGGCGGGAAGCCTGCTTCTCTCTCTCTCAACCCCCCTGCTTGTGTTCCCTCTCTGGCTGTGTTTCTCTCTGTCAAATAAATAAAAGCTTAAAAAAAAAAAAAAAGCACACTTAAATACGTGCAAAGGTGGCCTGCATGATTAGCATCTTAATTCTGCCTCTGTGTAAAGTAAATACATTTTTAAAAAAAGATTTATTGATTTATTTTGGAGAGAGAAAGAGAGAGGAGAGTGCATTGGGGGGAAGGGGCAGAGAAAGAGAGAAACTTAGGCAGACTCAGCCCTGAACTTAGAGCCAGAGGCAGGGCTTGATCTCAGGACCCTGAGATCACGACCAAGATCACAACTCTGAGATCATGATCTGAGCCAAAACCAAGAGTTGACACTTAGCCCACTGAGCCTTCCTGATGGCCCAAAGCAAAGACGTTCTTCAGCTCAAGGGTTTATTAACCAGAAGTTCTCCATTGGCTCAGCTTTATCACTTGGGGTGAGTTACTTAATATCTCGGAGCCTCGGTTTCCTAATCTCTAAAACATAACAATAATATCCATTTTTAGAGGTCACTGTGAGGTTTAAATAATAGATGGAAAGCGTTCGCCAATGCCGGGCATTTAGGAATTATTAGTGTTCTTCCCCCAGTCTTCCAGCTCTCAGCCAAAAACAAAGCAAGTGAGAGAGAGAGAGAGAGTCTCTAAAATAAACACAGAAGAGATGCATATACCCTTAGAATATTAGATTACAGTCTCTGCTGGAACCAAGACAAACCCGAATGTTAGCTCAGAAAACCCCTTCCGGACAAGTGGTTTTTACACTGGTGTTGGCCTTGGATTTTTCTGTTTGGGATGAAACCCTGGCGGATGTCTAGTAGAGAATGGTCACTTGAGGCAGGCAACAGTTGGCAGGAGGGGTCCTGGGGGCAGCCCTCCTTGCTGGGCTGTCCTCCTACCTCCACCCAAGGTCCCAGGCAGTAGCCCAAGGGTGCTGCTGGAGGCTGGGAGGGATCTGCACATGCTTGGAAAAGACCGATGCTAGTCCTCATTTTACAGACAAGGAAACTTAAAGCTCCAACAGGCTTCCCAGGCAAGAGAAGGAGACCTGAGGGCCCAGAGTAATCAGCTGCAGAACTGGAAGAATTTAGTTTCCTGACTCCCTGGCAACTCTCACTCCTGTTTATCCCCAGTTAACTCTTTGCCATCTGTCAGACCCTATCTGAAGCTAGGAGGATCACGGCTAGATCCTGTTTCCATTCCCTCTGCCCTTCGAAGACAGTCTCCAACACACTCACACCACATTGATGATTCTAGTTTACATTTGAGAGTAAAATGATACGTAGTCAACTCCACTTTCTCTCTGTTATGTTTTAATAAAGCCCCATCTTTTTATCCCCCCAGGAAAAAACCAGCTACACAACTGAAGACAGTAAGTTCATTTTGCATTTAAATGTGTTTCCTATTTCCTGCAATGCTGAGGCGTATTCCCTTATTTAAAATTGACAATGCTTCCATCTAAGGTCAACACAGCAATTTTAGCAACTGAAGCTGCTGCCCAGAGAGTCCAAAAGAAATTCTGCATTCCTGGTTAGCCGGGGAAGGTGCTGCATGGGGGGAGCCCATCCTCACTTGACCCAGCGCGGCTTCACTGGGTGTGAGCGGCGGATCCAAGGTGGAAGCCAGGCTCCCTGCCTCCTCTGACATCTGCCCTCCCCACGGGGAGCCCCTGGGCCTGCTTCCCATCTGCTGGCCTGGGAGCTAATGGTGTATCAGGTGCACATAGGCCTGCTAAACTCAGATTCTGGCTGGACTGCGGGGAACCCGGGCCAGCCCACTATTTGAGGAAGCCCACCTTGACCTAGTCCCTACTCCCTAACCTGACATCTGCAGTCACTTAGTAAGCACTGAGGGGCAGCCGAAGACCAAAGTGGGATGCCACTTTCCCAGCCGTGCAAGACCGACTGGCCAGTAGCTACAGGGGGTCTACCAGCCCTGTTGACGGAGCAAGGAGCACCAGGGTGACACTGATCCTTCCACGGCCCACTTCTAGTCCACTCTCATATAATGTAAAGGTTGGGCTGAGAACTGTATGGGTTTTTTTTCTTGTTCTTGTGATTGAAAGAGTAGCTATGCATCAAAGAAATGCCCTCCCCAGATATTTATTTTAATAATATTGTTTTGACATTTATTTCCACATTACACAAAATGATATGTATTGAATATCCTTGCCTCTTTTTTTTTTTAAATAGGTTCCAGTTGCCTCTCCACAGAATGCCTCAAGTGTTTGTGAAGGTAACTCTATTATTCTGAAGGATGAGTATGTCCTTTTAAAATTATTTCAGTTAAGGTTTTGTATATAAGTATTTCTAAATTGTTTTCACTTTTTATATGGCAATTGTATATGTGAAACTCAGTTTTCTAAACAAAATGGCCTTCACTTTGCAATGAATAGTAAGGTCCTGAGCTTTTGGGCGTCTTTGGGGCAAAGCTGTTATCTACATGCCCCAGCCCTGCCTGTTCGTGGACATCTGATGAGCCAGACCCCATGCCATGGCCATCGATATGAAGCCTTATGCAGAGCTGTATACATATCTTAGAACTAATAGCTTAGTTAAGGTAATAAAAAAAGTTTAAATCTGTTTATTTGAACAAGTACTTTTGCTAAGTTTTTAAGATAATGATTTCTGAATTCAAAAATATGTTTTACTACATCTCCAAATGTTTTCCTTTGCCTTATCATAGCCTAGAAATCTCACATATGCTTTTAATTAGAATTTTCCCATATTAAAAAAAAATACTTGTATTTGAAAAATACTCAAGGGGAAAAAAAACCAGAAAGTAGTAAGAATTACCCATATTTTCAACACTTAAAACGCTATATAGATGTTAGAGTCCTGCACCCATCTGATTCACGACTGAAGATACCCGGCGTTAAAGCCGAACTCTCCCCATTTTGCAAGTTCGCATGGGTGCATCTCCATAAGACACCCTGCTTTCTCGATGATAGCTGGGGCACATCTGGACATGTTCTGCAGCTCGCCCCTCTGCTTTAACTGCTCCACTGGGGGGGTTTACATCTGTTTCCCACATCTTTTTTCATACGGGCCATTTCTGAAGTACCCCCCTCTTTCTGCTGCCTTGCTTTCTTCCATCTGCCTGTCTTCTGAGGCTTTTGCTGTCCTTCTTTTCCTTAGAGTCTTCTATGCCTGCTGACCAGGGAGCTCAAGTAATAGTGGAGTGGAGGGAAGCCTATGCAGGAAGTAAGCTCAACCCTGTGCAGATTCTGTTGGCTTCAGGGGCCTTTGAAAACCAGCAGAGAAGGAGCTCATGGCATGCCCAATGCAGTTCGGGTATCCTTGTTGTCAAAGGGCTCCCGGGGCAAGAGCCTAGCCTGCCAGCTCTTTTGTGACTTGTTTCAAGAACAGAGACAACCATCATCCAAACCCAGTGTGGGTAAGCAGTCTCTCCTTACCTGGAGAGAAGGAGGGAAGGAAGGAAGGAAGGAAGGAAGGAAGGAAGGAAGGAAGGAAGGAAGGAAGGAAGGAAGGAAGTCTCCCTCCAGGATTGCAGAGGCAAAGTGGGGTGGTCACATCTGAGCAGGCTGTGGAAATCAAGTGTGTTTACTGTTTCTCCTGAAATTACAAAGCTATAAAGTCATGAACAAAAAATCTCACATGGCCACTCAAAGTACCTTGCCATAGACTTAAAACATCCTTCAGGGATTCAAGGTTTCTGAATTCTGCTGCATTACAAGAAGCCCTGAAGTCTATCTTACCATTTATTTGAATCTTTGAGTTCATACTACCTTTATTCCGTTTGGGTTCCTATAATGGAAGACCAAGAGTTCACCTTTCTTCCCTTGGGACACACACCCATAGACATACCCAGCTTTTAACACACTGTGGACCAAATCTGAGAGAGAATAAAGCAATACAGTAATTTATAATCACATGTATCAGTGGCTCAGCAGGAAAGTTCACTGTGTTCAAAATAAATTTCTTACATTCAGGTTATACCCACTTCCCTGTATACTGGTTATAACTCTACCCCTTCCTCTCCCACTCAGGAAAACACAATGAAATGCAAGTGAGATTAACATTATTATAGGGTTGACCTTGAATCTGCTCAGGTAATTTTTCAAAAAGAGTAGATTATTTGCAAACTCTGATATTTTACCTCTTATCAGTAAAAATTACTGGGGAGTCGTAACACCTGTGTGTGGGACACCAGCGTGGCTCAAACAAGTTCATTTTGGCTATACTCACACACTTAAACGTCCGCCCCATGGATATTGCCACAGAATGGGAAGGTGTGCCTGTCACACGGCTGGGTAGGAGTCCTGGTCCTAATCCTGCAAACCCATCACCAGTGGGACACGGGCACAAACAGAGGGCGTCCTGGTGAAAGACATGTTCATGGGAAGACATTGGACCAAATCTGGTTCTTCTCAGTTGATGTTGCTGGGTTTGGACATGGAGACAGACATTTCATTCAAGTCTAATATGAGCATTTTCTTAATGCAGAAAAACCTATACCTGCTGAACGCCACAGAACATCTAGTCACAGACAAGAAAATATGCAGTCATCAGTGTTTCCTCCTGCCCAGAAGTAAGAATCCTTTCCTTTAAAAATAAGCTTTCCTAACCCCTGTATTGTCACTGCATAGTGACGCTGGCTTGTGGGGCGTGCTAAAGATCTGACATTTCATTGCATTGCAATTGCATTTTTTAAATTTTAACTTAATTTAATTTACATTCAATGAATTAACATATAGTGTATTATTAGTATCAGAGATAGAGTTCAGTGATTCATCGGTTGTGTATACACCGAGTGCTCATTAAATTTTAAAAGGTGTTGAATAGGAAAAAAAAAACTTTAAAGGAACTGCTTAGAATCACAAAGACCTAATATTTGGGTTAATTATTGGTCATAACTAAAATCTAACATTTTACTCAGGCTCTTCCTTTTTAAAAGCTAAAGGACAGTTTTACTTACCTTGAAGTCTTTGATGTTTTTTCATACCTTTAGATATGTTTTATGGGTCATTTGTGTTGACTCCTTCATGATGCCCCTGCTCAGAGCATCTTCAGCGCAAGGAAAATGTCGAACTTCATCCTGTGCTTTGCCCTTTAATTAATCTGAAATTTTTCTTTTCAGACAAATCCATCACAAACCCATTCCCCTGCCAAGTAAGTACTGTGAGATCACGGAATGCACTATCAGGTGGAGGGTAAGGCTGGATCCTTGTGTCTGGGCTACACGTCCAGCCGGAGGATGTTCCTTCCTCTCTGGTTTGTTTCCTTTTCTGTTAAATGGAGCCAAGAATGTTTATTTCATAGTTATTTTCAAAAGTCAAAAAATCTGAGGTAATTTTTACTTTCTTTTTTAATATTAATTAACTACTTCACTGGTCTTACTGGTCATCTTTTACATTTAGTATTTTAATAGAAACAGTACAACTGTTTTGAAAATAAGAATATTAAGTACCTGGTATAGTGCTTTGAACCTAGAAGGTCTTCAGTAAATGATAGCTACATTAACGCTCAAGTCATGCTAAGGGGTCTGCCAGGTCCAACACAACGGGTCCTTTCCTTACCTGCTGGCTGACTCCATCCCCTGTTCTTTCCTTTTTCCTTCACACTCCAGGCACAGTGACCCCTGTCTAACCTCCAAATATTCTAGGCCCTTGCGTGTTGCTATTTCTCCAACCTGGAACATTCTTTCCCGAGATAGCCACACGCCTCCTCCTTCCCTTCCTGTAGATCTCACCCGAGTGTCATGGCAGTGGGGCCTTCCTGAGCAGCCCCTTTAAACATACTGCTTGTCCAAGGCTAGTCCCCAGTCCCTTCCCTGCTTATTTTTCTCCAGTACTTATGACTCTGTTATTACAGAGTGTGTTATATACATACACACATATGTATATTTAATGTATATATATTTATATGTATATATATTTACTTATGTTTGTATTGTCTAGCTCACTCCATTAAAACTTCAGCTCCAGGAGGCCAGGGCATTTTGCTGTTCTGTTTAACTGCTGTCTGTCCATCCTCAGTGTCTGATATGTGGCAGGCATGCGGTGATGAGGGAGTGAATGAACGCAGTGAAGGATTTTCTCGATTTCATGTGTCTGCACATACAGACTGTAAAACTCCTTGAGGAAGTTTATGCCATAAGGCAGCAATTCTCAAATGTTTTGGTCTCAGGACCATGTTAACACTCTTAAAATCATTGTGGACCCAAACAACTTTGATTCAACTGTTCCTATTAATATTTAATTTATTAATTAAAACCAGGCAATTAAAACATATTTATTAATCCATTTTTAATTAAAAATTTTATTTTTATTTAAAAGTATTAAACTCATCACATGTTAACATAAATAACATATTTTTTATGAAAAATGACTATATTTTCCAAACAAAAACACTTTAGTGGGAAGAGTGACCTTGTCTTACATTTTTTGAATCTCTTTAATATCTAGAGTAACAGAGATAGATGGATTCTAATATATGTTTCTATATTCAAGCTGTTGCATGTTTTCATGTCTGAAGTATATGAAGAAAATGGGACTTCAAAGAGATATGGATTTGGAAAATGAGGAAAACCTCACAACCTCCCTGGAAGAATCCTAGGGATTCCGGGGGCCCCAGACCATGCTTTGAGAACCACTGCTATAGGGCTTTTTCTTGTGTGGTGTGATCTTCCAGTGTGTGTGTCCCCTGCAGCACAGTGTTAAAGTATAGGCATACTAACTTCTCAAGATACAACGAAGACCCATTGATTTTTCAAATTCTTTACAGGATTTCCAGAAGGGGGAAGCTCAACCGTGGATGGCCTACTTTCATCTAACCCCCATTTGTCAGAACAGGTATGAATGAACTCCTATTGTTACCATTAAACTGCAAGAAAGGGAATGTCTTCTAACAGCTTCTTATCAAGAGTCTGGGGGTGAATCTTGAAGACAGACTGTGAGTCAGCTTGTGATTTGTCATTTGCTATGGGTACAGAATGAATTTTGTTTTCAGGGATTAAGACCCTGCTTCATGTATTCCAATTTGTATTCTAGATGCCTTAAGGAACAATTTGTGTCTCTTCAAAACTAGCAGAGAAGTGTGTTGTTCTTATTGTTCTTCCTCTCACGTGGATTCTACTTAAACTGGGCAATTTTCTCAGAATAGATCTGTGGAGGCATATAATATTAAAACACATAAAGCAGTACCATTTTTAAAAAGACAGAGAAAAAAAAAAAGAAAAAAAAAAAGACAGAGAAATAACTCTGTGTGCCCTTGGGCAAGTCTCTGTAAGCTTTCTCAAATGTAGAAAGGGATAAGAGCATGTATCCTTCTTGCTTTTAGAGTAGTTAAAAGAATCCAATAAGATAATATTTGGTAAAAACACTTCAGAAATTAGAAAGCACTCCACAAAGCAACAACAGTAAGATCATGATAGAAAGGGAGCTTATTGCTTATGTAGGAGAAAGGAGTAAATGGCTCAGGAATCTGACAGGATTGATTGATGAATTGATTGGTTGATAATAGTGCTCAAATACTAAGGTTAGCAGCTAAGGCCAAATGAGAAAAAAAGTTAATGATATAATCCTGTGATTGATCCAAGGAAGTAGAAAACTCATTTTCAGATTGCTGGTTTAACTATAGTTTGGTCTGTTTTGATAATGCAAAATGGGACTTTGTTTCCAGTGCACAGAGGGTACTATGTTATTGAAAGATCATCTCATGCTTAGCAATGCCCTCCATTTTGCAGGAAGCGGACCTTCACTGCAAGCCTTGGTACGCTGGCGCCTGCGATCGGAAGTCTGCTGAGGAGGCTTTATACAGATCAAACAAGGTTTGACCATTTTCAAGTCCCATATTCTGCTCTCAGCCTGTAATAGGCACAGCTGTCAACCAATAATTTGCTGGCTAAAGAATTGCAACGATTATGGATGCAGGGATTTTTAAAATTTATTTATTCAACAGAAATTGCCATCCTTTCCTCTCTCTCAAGCATCCCCCTGTTTGTTCTTCAGTCCCATTTCTGCTTGTCCTTTCCTTGCCAGGATCCATAGGCTCCACTCTTCTCCAATCAGTGGGAAAGAAGGCTGCAGCAGGAGCTCTCTGTAAAGCTTAGTGCTACATGAGATCCATTCAGGAGTGAGAAGTAACAGGCTATTTTTGGATCAATGCTAAAAGATTGAGGTCAAGATGGCAAAAGTACCTGGAAGTAAATTTTTGGAGAGGCCAAGCCCAGTCATGTAGGAACACTAGGAGCAGCTTGGAAAAGTCCAAGTCAAAATGCCGTCTCCCTTTCTTTCTCTTTCCTCCTTTCATTTTTCTTTACTTGCACCCTACTTTGTTGGACTATATAACACTTACATACTGGTTTTTGCTACCTTTGCTTTAGTCCTGGTTCAACAATTAAATATGTTAAATGCTTTCCCATCAATTTTGTTGCTTGCTTCCCCAGTTACCTTTTTTGTTTGTTTGACAAAGCTCACCATATAATAGATTCTCAGGAAGGACTATATTTACATTATTCCCTGAGTTCTTGCACATTCAAAGCTGTTCATAATCCGATAACCTGGATATCTTGGCTGGATGTAAAATCCTTGCCTTGAGTTTTAAAGGTGTTGCTCCACTGGATTGCCTTGTTTTATAGGGTGATTTTGAAAAGTCTGATGCTAATGCTATTTTCTTGACCTTATGTATAATTTCATAATTTAATTGGAAGGCTCTGCAGACCTTTTCTTTTTAAAGCCTGATAGTTTCTAGAATGTGTCTCTGAGTTGACTTTCAGGTCAATTTTTCTAGATAGATGGAACCCCGTTGTAGACTTAAGTATTCTCTTATTTCCAATACATTTTCTTAAACTCCAGTCTTAAAAAAAAGTAATTCTGCTCTATTATTGTATTTTTCTTCCTTAAGGACTCAAATTACATGCATTTTGGACCCTTTTCCTCTTTCTTTCATTCCAGCCACTCTGACTTTATTGTATTTCTTTTTTTGAATTTCCTCTTTATCCCCCCTGTCTGGGTTGCTTCCATGCTCCTTTATTTATCATATCTTCATTTAAAGATATTGTCCCTTGAGCATCTTGTAATTTCTTCATTTCTTCAATAGGTTTGCATTTCTCTTCAATTTCATTCCTCTGTTTGATCAACTCTTGTTGCATTTCTTCTTTCTGTTTCTGTCTATTTTTTGTTTATTTTTGGACTTATGATTCTAGAACATTTAATTTATTTTTTAAGTTTTTAAATTCATTTATTCATTTTAAGTATTCTCTACAGAACATGAAGTTCAAACTCATGAGCCCAAGACCAAGACTCACATGCTCTTCTGACTGAGCCAGCTAGACACCTCTAGAATATTTTATAAACTATTTATTTAAATTGGTATTTTGTGTTACAGGTTTTTTTTCTGCTTCAATGTAAGTTTTAGGGAAGAGAATTTTCACCAACTGAAATGTTTTTATTCCCAATTTCAGCTTTCTTCTCATAGTACTTTTGAGTGGAATTTTTCATTTAAATATATATATGCTATGAATTAAAACATTCATTAAATTAAATTAAAACATAAAACATATATACATGTCTTAATTCATAGGTAACTTTTAGACATGGCTCCTAGTTCAAGAATGCGCTCTATATTTAATCTTACTGTGTCCCTTTACACAATTTTAACTATATAAACATAGCATCTTATTTCATGTATCAAAAAGCTAGGCTTCACTCAGGATTTTCTATAAGTATATATTTTACTGAAGTATTTTCTTAGAAAATAATAAAACAGGGGCACCTGGGTGGCTCAGTTGGTTAAGCAACTGCCTTTGGCTCAGGTCATGATCCCGGAGACCGGGGATCGAGTCCCACATCGGGCTCCCTGCTCGGCAGGAAGCCGCTTCTCCCTCTCTCACACCCCCTGCTTGTGTTCCCCCTCTGGCTGTGTTTCTCTCTGTCAAATAAATAAAATCTTTTTTAAAAAAAGAAAATAATAAAACAAACTGTAATCAATAATAAAAATCATATAGCTCAGTAATTACCTTTTGAATATAATATAGGTATAAACTGATTTATAACCTGTGAAAGCCTAAGTAATACTCATTGTAACTGTGTTTTTCTTTTAATAAACAGGATGGATCATTTCTTATTCGGAAAAGCTCTGGCCATGATTCCAAACAGCCATATACACTAGTTGTGTTCTTTAATAAGCGAGTATATAATATCCCCGTGCGGTTTATTGAAGCAACAAAGCAGTATGCTTTGGGCAGAAAGAAAAATGGTGAAGAGGTCAGTAACTTCTCTTTTAACCCAACTCTATAACTGTGTATTGAGCTCAATTGTATCACAGTGTATTATGTGCTAAAGAAGAGGAGAAATGATACAACAGTACTTAGTGCAAGCTGGCATACATGTCATGAAAAGAAGAGGGCAAGATAAAATCCTGTGTTCAGGCAACATAGACTATGAGAAAACAGAAAGGAGGAAAGACTTGTATGATATAAAGGCTGCGTCTTTATCCTGACTCATTGTGCTCTGATTTGATATTTGGTTCAGGGAAACATAGAAATCATAGTTAAAGTGTCAAGTAGAATCAAGGTCAGTGTCCAGAGCGCCTAAGTCAAGAACTAGGATCTCAACTCAAGTACCAAAGTAGATGACCAGGGAAGGATCAGAGGAGGTCTACAAACCTGTGTGGAAATATTGGACTATAGCCCTTAGACCAGAATGAGCTTTGGGGGCCTGTAGCAAGAGAAAAGCATTACAGTGGGTCCTGAATACTAACCAAATATGAAGTCCAGCTCCTCTTTAATCTGGACCAAACTCAGTGCTTATCACATCTCTGTTTAGCCAGCTTGTTTTTATAAGAAATCCCTGAAATCTGGGCTGGAACAATCCATAAATGGTCAGAAAGGGAGTGAGATGTGTTCTGGCCTTGAAAGATAGATTGAGTTTGAGTAGGTAGAATGAAAGTTAAAGATGAGAATGAGAAAAGTGGAAAGAAAAATCTAAACAGAGAAAATAGCATTTAAAAAATTCAAGTTAATATTTATTTTCAATACTCTTTCAGAAAGAACTATGCTTATTCCAAAGCCAGCACTTGTTAGAAAGTGTTTGAATTGTTACAAAGTATTGTAATTGCTCAAGTGTTTGTGCCGTCCACTACCTGAGACCAGGGGCTAGAAGAGGTCTTGCTCATCTCTGCCTTTCCAGAAGCATAGCAGAATAGCTGCCTGCAGTGGATACTTGATTAGTTCTTACTAAGTGAAGGAATTTATTTGTTGATTGAGTGATTATAGGCAGGAGAGCTACATTTGTAAAACAAATTGGTAAGATCTCTGTCAATGAGTGTATTTTTTTATTTTACTTTTTTAAATTGTGGTAAAAAAAAAACCCTCATATTTAAAATTTAAGTGTATAGTTTAGTAGCATTATTTTTATTTAATTTTATTTTTATTAAACATATTTACAACACTGTAAAACAGATCTCCAGAACTTTTCATCTTGCATATCTGAAATTCTATGCTCACTGAAAACAGCTCCCCTTTTCCATTCTTTCCCAGTCCCTGGCAATCACCATTCTACTTTCTAGTTCTATGAATTTGACTACTTTAAATATGTCATATAAGCAGGATCATACCATGCTTGTTCTTTTGTGACCAACTTATTCCCCGCAGCATTATATCCTGAAGGTTCATCCATATTGGGTAGTATGTGACAGGATTTCTTTCCTTTTTGAGGCTTCATAGCATTGCATTGTACTGTACACCCCATTATGCTTATACATTCATCTGTCAATAGACATTTGGCTATTGTCGATGACTATTTTTTTTTTAAGATTTTATTTATTTATTTATTTGACAGAGAGAGAGATCACAAGTAGGCAGAGAGGCAGGCAGAGAGAAGGAGGAAGCAGGCTCCCCGCTGAGCAGAGAGCCCGATGCGGGCCTCCATCCCAGGACCCTGAGATCATGACCTGAGCCGAAGGCAGAGGCTTAACGCTCTGAGCCACCCAGGCACCCGATGACTATTTTAAATGGAGCTGCTCTGAACACAGGTGTACAAATGTCTCTTTGAGATCCTTGCTTTCAATTTTTCTGGGTATATACCCAGAAGTGGGATTGCTGGGTCATATAGTAGTTCTGTCTTAAAATTTTGAGGAACTCCCATATTGTTTCCCATAATGATTGCCTCATTTTACAATCCTACCAACAGTGCACAAGGGTTCCAAATTTTCCACATGCCCACCAACACTTTTTATTTTCTGGGACTTTTAAATAGTAGATAACCTAATGGGTAAGAGGTGACATTTCATTGTAGTTTTAATTTGCGTGTGGCTAATGATTAGTGATTTTGAGCATCTTTTCATATGTTTGTTGGACATTTGTATATTATCTCTGGAGAAATGTTCATTCGAGTCCTTTGCCCATTTTCAAATTGGGTTATTTGATCTTTTGGTTTTGTGCTGTAGGAGTTCTTTAAATATTCTAGATATTAACCCATTATCAGATAGATGATTTACAAATGTTTTCTCTCATCCCATGGACTGCCCTTTCATTCTATTGATTGTGACCTTTGATGAACAGAAGTTTTTAAATTTAATGGAGTCCTATTTGTCTATTTTTGTTTTTTTTGCCTGTGCTTTTGATGTCATACCCAAGAAATCACTGCCAAATACAATCTCATGAAGATTTTTCCCTGTTTTCTTTTAGTTTTATAGTTTGGGGTTTTATTTTTGCTTTTAATAAAGTCTAAGATACTTAGAAAATGCAAAACTCTTGAATCTGAAAACACAAAACACGGATCAAGACCAAACTTGGGTTTTAAATTATAGATAGTATATCATTTAGCACCAGTTAAACTTTCACAGAACGGTCTGCTTTTCCCTGCTCACAAAAACTTTCATTTTCACTGAAATATTTATCTGACAAATGTTTTTAAATAATTGCTCTTCGGTAGTAATCTGTATAATAGATAGTGGTGATCCTTGTAGGACAGAGTGACTTTGGATGGATGGTTTCATTCTAAGCTCTCCCGGGAAGGGGTCCAGTACTTCTAGAAGAAGCTTAAGGGTGGGAGAAGGAGCTGTCCTGTTTAGAAGTCCTGAAATTCTCATAAATTTTGAGCTGCCATAGGAGCTTTGGACTCTTTTGTTCTGCTAAGGAAACTCTGGTAAACAGGGATCCCTCTTGGCCTAAAGAGTTTTCATCCCTACCACAGAATGAATAGAAAAGAACTTCACACCACTCCCCAAATATCCAGCCTATAGGTAGCAAAACAAAAGTTATTATAATGGTATCTGGAAGTGCTGAGTCTACTAAAACTTTTTCTTATCTATAATAAAAAGGTTATTTCTCCCATACACTGAACACCTGAGTGAAAAATGAAAACTTAGCTTACATGATATCAACAATGGAGATATTATGAAAAGTCTGTTTGCCTGTATTTGTGTTGTGGTGTATATAGGTAGTAAAAGAAAGCAACTGATTAACTCTTGAACTATTTTATGCAGTTATTTTGACATTATGTAGATATGATATTAAGGAATTTGATAGTTTTGATATTTGTCTGCTTTATTTTATGGACCATGAGATTTTGAGTTATCACAAACAGGTGGTTTTTCTGTCCATGTATGAATATCTCAAATACAATGAATGACTATAAACATTAAAAAAAAAGCACTGAGGGGAAACTGCAACTAAGTTATGCTCAATTCCATATTCAATATGCCTCAACTCTGCTCCCTACTTGACACATTTCAACTTAACTCAATTCCTTATTCAAACATTTCAATCCGCAAACACTCCAACAAAGAAATACTCAAAAATATTCAGGGACTGGAATGACAGAATGAGATGTGTTTTTTGTGTAAGTATAGTAACTCTCTACTGTGTTTCCTGGGTTCAGAAAACACTTTTTTGCTTGGAATCCACTTCAAAGAGGCTATGCTATTTCATTTCCTGGCTCTTTAATCCATCAATTTAATTTCCAACTGCATTCAGGTTAACAACGTGCTATCCCAAGCAAACAGGATGAATATGAATATCATAAAAGAATTTCCTTGGCAATTGCAAAAGCACTGAATGATTGAAAAGCAAGTTCAAAAATAAAGAGTACAGATACTCGAAGGTCCCTGTCTCTCATCTCTCCTCCCTAACCTAATATTCAGATAGCCGATTATCTAAGACAACTGGTATTTCATTTTAAAAAGTTGACCAGTATTCTGAATACTTTATTCAGTATATAGAAATTTGGAGGCTATCTAAATAATTAATTAAAAGGCTTAAAAAACTTTTACTTTAAATATTTGTCTTTATATGAAAAATTAAAAGACAATAAATCAATTGTTGATAATTGCTAAATTTATGGCAGTGTTGGAAAACAATTTCTGCTTTTTTAAAAAATGACTCTAAGTGTATTTATTTATGATTATGAACTTGTAGCACTTTTGTATAATCAATGCATTTCATTTCCTCTTCTGTGTTATATTGTGTTATATTTATTTTCTCTTTCATTTAAAATTTTGATAATTTTTCAGGAGAATATTTGTGATAAACTTGACTTAAAAGCCATAGGCAATGGGAATTAGCACACAGGAAAATAAATATGTATGGTAAGAGCCTAGCATGGATTCCATTATTAATTAACTCTAAACTAATTAATAATTAGCTCTGGGAGCTAGAGCAAAAATGGAAATATGAAAATTTATAAAGCTTTATTTATACAAAAAGGAAAACAAAAACAAAACAAGCATGAATTAATCTGGGAAATAACTCTTTTCTGACACTAAGTTCTAGGATTATTACATCAGTTCTTTTTTTTTTTTAAAGATTTTATTTATTAACTTGACAGAGAGAAACACAGCTAGAGAGGGAACACAAGCAGAGGGACTGAAAGAGGGAGAAGCAGGCTTCCCGCCGAGCAGGAAGCCCAATGTGGGACTCGATCCCGGATCTCCAGGATCATGACCTGGGCCGAAAGCAGTCGCCCCACCAACTGAGCCACCCAGGCACCTCTACATCAGTTCTTATATCTAAGACTTGTGCAACATAACAGATCATCTATGTTTTGTAAGGAATGTAGAGAAATTCAGTGTATGACAGTTTCATACTTGTTACTGAATAAAAAGTCATTAAAATACTTTATCATAACTCAATGAGATAATTTCTCTAAGTGGTTACACTAATTGAGGCTGCCAGTGTTTTTAGTGTAACTGAATATAGGCAAGGCCAGAACTGGCCACTTCGAGGATTACAGTCTTTGTTAAATTAGACGTTTTTGGGTATAATGTCAGCTGAGATGTAGGAATGTTGACTAACTTGAGAAAGTGGGAGAAGATTGGAGGAACAGAGCTCAAAGTTAACATAAATTTCAGTGTCTAACTCATCTATGTTTTCTTGCTCTAGTACTTTGGAAGTGTTGCTGAAATTATCAAGAATCATCAACATAGCCCTCTGGTTCTTATCGACAGTCAGAATAATACAAAAGATTCGACAAGACTGAAATATGCAGTTAAAGTTTCATAGACCTTTTTGAAAAAAGGTCAACATCATTGCTTCAGACATTTTCCTTATTTCTACTTTTGAGAAAAAGTCCCCAAACTTCACATTTTGGATTCTGAATCATCCAGTAATAGGATAGAAGACGAACACAGCTATTGAGGTGGTCATCCATTTCTTTATAAGAAGCTCACACGGAGTTATTCTATTGCCTGACCTGATGAACTGTGAATATTTGGTGAGGTTGAGTTATCATGCTATTAATAGTCTCCAAATAAACATCTTTATTTAAAAGAAATAGGTGTAAAGTCTTTTTAGTCATGTAAGAACATAACACTCTATTTTCAAAAGTAAGAAAATAATACTCTTGGATTAAAACAAAGCTGCTGGAAATTCAGGCCATCACAATGGTCATTGGTACACTAATGTAAAGTCTACTGCCAATGTTTGACAATTATGTCTTGGTTGAAATTGTAATATGTAGAAAATAAAATATAGATAATGTATAATATTTATAAGTACAGATTAAAGGGATGTCCATTTTGTGAGTGGGAAATTGCAGCTAAGCTGTAGGAGATGTATATATCCAGCCATGGGAGATGTATATGGATAGGAACTTTCTAGAAGTTCTTGTCCACAATTATGTTGTTAGTTTTGCTTATTAAAAATAATTATACTCTCTTTGATCTGCACATCTATTAAATGGGCCCTGAGATTGATATGAGGTTCAAAGGGGGTTGAGAGCAAAACTAGGGAAATGTCCCACAGGACAAGAGCAGAAAAGTAAACATTGTTGAACACTGAGGAATGAAAGAGATACCATTACAAACAGTCATACCCAAGGTCTTAGATTATCCCAGAAATGTAATATTGTGTGTCATATCAAAGCTTTTCATTCTACTGTGTACTTTAAATAGGTACTTATATGATAAAACAACTAATTAAGATACATCTAATAATTAAGAATACACTTGATCACTGGATAAGATAGCAAAATCTGAAAAGATTTTGAAAAGCTAGAAGGCAATATTTCAGAGTAACACACAGACCCACTAGTAAAGGTAACTGTATTTCTAACCTCTAGAACTGAGAGACAATGAATTTCTGTGTTGTTGTTTTTTTAAGTCATTCAGTGTATAATACTTTGTTATGGTAGCCCTAGGAAACTAGTACAATCTATATACATTTTTGACAGTGAAATCAAAATAAGTAGGTTTTGGAAATTTTGTATGGAAAGGTGTTTTTTTTCCCTCTTTTAGGAAAACAGTGGAATCATTTAAAATGTTAGATAATTCAAAATTGAAAGAAAACGGGTTAATTTTTGGAAAGCAAAGCATCCATTTTTAGTATAAAGTATGAGGTTTTTGCTTCAGTTTTCCTCAGTGTTAATGGAATTGTTTTCTACATGAAGAAATTCCCACTAATTCATTCTGCTACCACAGTGATCCTGGCTCCATAACAACCTCTGTTTTTTGTTTTGTTTTGTTTTGTTTTGTTTTGTTTTGTTTTGTTTTGTTTTGAACTTAATCTTATTTTTTTCAGTGTTCCAAGCATAACAACTTCTTCAGATCCATCCCCGTTCTCCTCCCCCAGGTAGCCTATTCCAACTAAATCCAGTTAGTTGGTTGATATTCAGCACTGCGGGGGTAGGTTTCTCTGGAGCAGAGGCTGGGAGAATTTCTTGGAGATAAACCAGTCTCTGCTGAAGGATCCACTTCTCTCCAAAGCTCAAGAATCACCCTAACCAAGACAGCATTCTTTTTCCCCTACCTGTTACAAAGGGATGGCTCTACCTACTTCTCTAAAACCTTCCTAGGCTACTCTATGAAACTAGAAAAGCTCTCAAGAGACCTCAAAGGCCCTGTGTGTGATTTGCAGTGCTTGACAAACAAATGGTTTTGCACGGGAAGATTTTCAGGCAAGCAAGATGGTAGAATAAAGGTCGCCAGTCTAGAAGTACATTGCGTAGCCACTCGAGAAAAGAAACCACTACTGTTTTGTGATTCAAGGATGTTGCAAACTCCACTGCAGCTGCAGTAGGAAGAGGACAGTTCCCTTGTTTAAATGGACAACAGAGATGGGAAGAGGAGGCCCCAGTGGCCACCGGAAGCCTGAAGTCTGCTGTAACGAGCCAGCCAGATCAATGGTTCACACACTTTCCCATCTGGGAGCTAACTCGATTCCACTGCAGAGATGTCAACGAGACATGATCTTAAGCCCAGCTGAATGCCTGTGCTTCAAAATGGCCTGAAGATGCTATATAACTCAGCCTGTGATTCTAGGCAGCTGCAAGGCAACCACTGAATGACCTGCCTCCCAGCAGGATCGGTTGCACTGAATGGCCTTGGCACTTAACAGCTGTGTCGTTAGGCAAGGTGAGGTGGTCCCAGCTTCAGAGTTAGGTCTGGGTCCCCAATAAAACCACCATTTATCAGGTGGTTATCAGGCATGTTCTTCCCGTTCTAAGCCTCTGTTTATCCATTTGTAAAATGGTATCTTTTTGGTAATGATATAAGAATTAAGATAAGCTAGTATATATTAAATACCTGTCATTTAGTTGTGCCTAGTAAATACTAATTTCTAGTCCACTAACCAAACCTCCTTTGCAGAAGTAAAATGTAGTCCGTGGACAATCCTTCGAATAAACTGACCTACAAGTATTTTTGAACATTTAATAATTTTAATCTTGTCTCAGGAAAATCCCATATATTTCTCTGTGCCCATGGTTATTAATCTTTTAACTATTATGAAATTCTTTGAGAATTTGATGAGCGCTATGGGTCTTTGTCTCAAGAGAAAAATTGTGTTTATGCATACACAGAAACTTTAATTAAAGTTTGAGATACATGGTCCCCTAGGACCTGTCCATGGACCACAGGTCCAAAGATCCAACTGAGGACAGTTACCATACATCTTAAAATGTGAAGCAGAGGGGCGCCTGGGTGGCTCAGTTGGTTAAGTGACTGCCTTCAGCTCGGGTCATGATCCTAGAGACCCCGGATCGAGCCCCACATCGGGCTCTCTGCTCAGCAGGAAGCCTGCTTCTCCCTCTCTCACTCCCCCTGCTTGTGTTCCCTCTCTGGCTGTGTTTCTCTCTGTCAAATAAATAAAATCTTTTTAAAAAAATGTGAAGCAGCAAAATGCATATATTACTCTACTAAGGACCTTAATGACCCTCAAAGTAACGTCCATGAACCAAGAAGCATGATGCTACTGTGGTTTGGTGCAAGAGCTTTAGAGTGAGTTGCCTCAGTCTCTGTAATCCATGCTCCACCAATAATAGATTGTGTGAACTTCACCAAACTTTGTGTCTTGGTTTCCTCATTTGCAAAATGGAGATGATAATGCAACCAACCTTATGGGGTTGTTAAATGAGTGTATTAAATATTTTAAAACTCAAAAATGTTAATTAGTATTCTTTCATTCAACCAGCAACACTTGCTGAGCCTGCTGTAGGTCTGTCGGCATGTATGTCAGACATATGAAACGCACAAATAATCTCAAGTCCTGAAGGTAACTAAACAGCCACCCAAGTATCTCTTAAAATCAGTCATCACTTTATAAAAATATCAAACAGAACTTTTATCCAGGATGGTAATTGTACTAAAAATAATGGCACACAATTAAAATAACACTTCAAGAAAATAATGTAAGTGGAATAAAAGTCCCTCCTTAAAAACACTTGCCTGTTGTCTTAAGTGCAATATCTTCCCCCATTTTCTTCCCTAGATAAATGGAGAACCTTAAAATTTTATCTGCTATCTTTTTCTTACCTATAAATGGGCTACTTAGGCCTAGGTTTTAATCCTGCTGGCTCTGTCCTTCACTAGCTATCATCTTGAACAAAGTACTCGGTGAATTTGGTTTTTTTTATTTCCCTTGCAGGGTTTTTATGGCATAATAGGTCTCCACAAATGCTCTCTCACAGTGGCTGAAGTCTCAAATACTTTACTTGTAAGCCTAGAGGCAAAAGACACAATTCGAAGATTATTGCAGGAAAGCTGTTGTGAGAAGATATGGGTAAATTCTGGGGCACCATAAAGAAAGAGATATAAGGGAACTGCCTAAGGACTTAGAGGGAATGGTAATTGACCACATATGGGGAATAGGGTGAAATATGAGTCCACACTGACTCCATTGATTCAAGTCTGGATAACTGGAAGACTGAAACTGCTTCTGACTGGGAGAAAAAGTTCTGACAGGAGAACTGACCTGTATTACACCCTTGACCACATAGTTCTCAGAGTCTCAAAGGCAGTTCATTGAAGAGGATATCAGAACAAGTCAGAAGATTCACATTCACATATAGACTCATTAATAGGAAAATTTATTGTATTGGTCTGGTAAGAAATCTTAGAAAATATTCTGGAAGCTGGGGCAGTAGAGGAACTGCATAGAAGGATACTGGTGGTTTTATAGTTTTGTTTGGTTTTCACAATGACATAAGGGAATGGTGTTTTATGAAGATTGCTCTGAAAAGGTGCAGAAAACTGAAAGGCTGGAGGTGGACAGAGGGCCCATTGGATTAACCGGGGCCTGAAGTGGTGAGGCTCCAGAATAGTATGGTGGGAGCAAGAAGGGAAAGGGAGGAGAATCCAGAAAAGGACACTCCAGAACTTGGAGGTCAGCACAATGTGTTTGAGCTTCATTCATATTGTTATGTGTATCACTAATTGTTTCTTTCTTACTGCTAAGTAGAATGCTGGTATATGGATATATATCAAATTGTTTTTCTGTTCACTCATTGATGGAATTTTATTGTTTCTGGTTTTTAAGTGATGGAAGTTGCTATGAACATTTGTTTTCATTCCTCTTACATAAATACCTAAGAGTGGTAATCCTGGGTCACATGGAAAGTGCATATTTAACTGTGTAAGAAACTGCCAAAATGTTTCTAAAGTTAATGTCCCATTTTACACTGACATCAGCAGTCTATGAGAGTTTTGTTGATCTGCACTCTAATCTGCACTTAATATTATCTGTATTTTAATCATTCTAGTAGGTATGTAGTAGTATTTCACTGTGGCTTTGTGTTTTCTTGATGACTAATGATATTGAACATCTGCCATGTGTATATATTTTCCTTTTTTGAAATGTCTATTCAAATCTTTGGACCATTTAAAAAATTGGTTAGTTTGTCTTCTTTTTATTAAATTATAAGAATATATTATATGTTCTGTAGATAAGCCCTTTGACAAATACATGTATTATAAATACATTATTCTGTTTCCCTGGAGTAAACCCTACTTGATCATGATATATCACCCTCTTTTTATATTGCTGACTTGATTTACTAATAAAGTGTTAAGGATTTTTACATACATTCATTAGGGATGTTGGTCTGTAGTGTTCTTATAATGTCTGTCAGGTTTTAGTTATTAGGGGAATGATAGACCCATAAAATGACATGAAAAATGTTCTTTTCTACTTTCTGAAAGAATTTGTAGAGCACTGATATTATGGCCTACTAATGTGTTTGATGGAATTGATGGAGTTGATGGTGACCAACAAGGCCACCTAGGCTGGTGTTCTGTTTGTGTGAAGGTTTAATTATTAATTCCTATGTTAAATAGATACCGGCTATTGAGACTTTCTATTTTTTTCAATGTTTTGTTAATGTCTTCCAAATAACTTGTCTAATTCAAATAGAATGTTAAATTTACATAAAGTTGATACTAATATTCTCATATAATCCTTTGAAGGTCTGTGGGGTCTAGAAAAATATCCCCTCTTTTAGTCCTGATGTTGGTAATGTGTATCTTCTTCTTTTTTCAGTTCAGCTAAAATTCATTGTTATGATCTTTCCAAAGAACCAAATTTTAGTTTCATTGTTATTTGTCTGTTTTCTATTCATTAATTTCCATAGATGCCTTTATCATGTCCTTCCTTCTACTTATTTTGGATTTAATTTGCTCTTATTTATATCCTTTCTAAAGATGGAAACATATATAAATGAGTTTAAAATGTTATTGTTTTCTAATGTAACTATTTAAAGCTGAAGGTTTCCCTCTAAGCACAGCTTTGGAATATCTCACAAATTTTAATATAGTTTTCTCAGTTTCATTCACTTCAAACATTTTCAAATTTTGTGACTTTTTTTAAACCACTGGTTAATCAGAAAAGTGCCATTTAATTTCTGTATATCTGGCAATATTCCAAATCTTTTTCTGAGATTGATTTCTGATTGAATTGTTGTAGACAGAAAATAGTCTGTATTAATTCAATTATTTTATTGAAAATTGGAATGATCCAGTGGATGACCTGTATATACCTTTAAAGGTAAAGTGTGGAGTGTTATAAAATTTGATTTAGCCCAAGTTGATTGGTAATGTTGCTCATGTCTTTTATGTCCTTATGGGTCTGATTTTTTTTTCTTTTTTTGCCACCTGTTCTATCAGTTATTGAGTGTTGAAATATCTAACAATACTTGTGGGTTTATGGATTTCTCTTCCTAATTCTGTCAGTTTTTCTTCATATATTTTGAAGCTTTGGTATTATGTGCAGAGACCTTTAGAATTGTTATATCTTCTTAATGAACAGATCTCTTTATCATGTGTTTCTTTTTATCCCTAGCATTATTTTTTTTTGCTCTCAAATCTGCATATTTTTATCCTCTCTTATAATTTCTGGCTTTTAATGGAAGTGTTTATACCATTTACATTTAATGCAGTTTTTGATGATTGGGTTTAAATTTGCTATCTTTATTTCTCTTTTGTCATAATCCCACCTGTTTTTCCTCCTCTTTTTCCCTGCCTTCTGGTGAGTTGCAATTTTTAAAATTAACCCTATGTTCATTATTGACTTATTAGCTATCTATCTCTTTGTTCTTTTTAATGGTTGTTCTAGGGTTTACAATATACATCTTTTACTTACCACAATTTATCTTCAAGTACGATAGTGTATCTCCTTTCTCCTTCCCTGCCTTTGTACTGCTATTATACATTTTGCTCCTGCACATTATAAATACCATGTTGTTATTTTTTGCCTAAATGATGAATTCTCCTTAAAAGAACCTAAACAAAGCAGGAAAGTCATTTGCTCACATTTCCAGTGCTCTTAATTCATTTGTATAGATCAGTATCCATCAGGCATCATTTCCCTGTCACCTGAAGCATTCCTATTAACATTTAAGATAGTGAAATTTTGCTGGTGATGACTTATCTTAGATTTCTCTTGTGTGAAATTGTTATTGCTTTATCTTCATTTTTGAAGAATAATTTTGCTAAAGAATTCAAGAATGACTTTTTCCCTTCAGTACTTTCTAAATATCATTCCACTGACTTCTCCCTTGTGTAGCTTCTGATGACAAGTATGTGATAATTCTTCTCTTTGATTCTTAGCACATAATGTGTGATTTTCTTCTCTGGCCACTCTAAACATTTTCTCTTTATCACTTGTGATTATGAGAATGTGATTATGGTATATCTTGGTGTGGTTTTTCTTTATTCTTTTCCTGGCTTGAGCTTCATGTTGCTTCTTGGATTTTGGGGTTTATAGTTTCCATCAAATTTAGAAAAAATTCAGTCATTACTCCTTCAAATATTTTGCCTGTCTTCCTTCTTCTTCTCCCCTTCTGAGACTCCAGGGACACAAATGTCATATTACTTGACATTACCCAACAGTACAGCAGCCATGGAGGTGTACTGCTTGGATTTTCCCATCAAGAAAAAACTGGGCATTCAACTGTGAGGAATGCAATTAGCTGACAGCCTTCAGCTGTTAGTGTCTTTAGACTCTACCTTGGGTTTTAAGCCAAGTCCACACTCTTCCTAGACAGTCTTCACTCTGGCCATTTCTGCCCTTCAGGGAACTCTCGTGGGAAGTCTTTGACCTAATGCATTCATTGAGTTGGCTGATTTTATCAACAATGCATGGCAGATGGAGGCTTTCTATACCAAATCCTACTTCCACTCATAGATCCTTTTTTCCCCACCCATGTCTGTACTGTGGTTTCAAGGTTTTTCTTACTCAAGTTTTTTCCCTCTCCTTTAATTTTTCCCAGGCATTACTGCTCAGTATACCTCTTGGATTCCAAACTCAGCATCTTCTCCTCAGAAAACCCAATTGACAAGGTTAGTACCAGTAGTCCAAGAAGGTAGGCAGTAAGATAGGTCTTTGGACCAGAATACTAATCACCCATCTAGTAGTGAGGACCTCATCCTGGGGGTATTTGAGGCATGGACCATCCCTAGTATAAAGTGGTAACCCAGTTGTTAATCTCCTGCTGAAAGAGAAGAAAAAGCTGAAGACAAAACTCAGGACCTAATAGAGTTGCTGAGTTGCAAAGATAATTTAATTCTGAACCAAGACAGATCTGTTATACCAGTGTGAGAGTCCTAGCTCAGAAAACCTGAGACCCTGATAGGTGGGATGAGTATATCTGGTGATGAATGGTAGTGAATTCATTGTTGGTGGTGAATGCCACCAATTATTTGGTTTCTCAGATTCCTCTAGCCCCTTAGAGTCTACAGAGATATCTCTCATTAAGAACTATGACCCTGTCTGTGTAGGAAGACACTGCAGAGGTCTCTCCTGCAAGACAACAGATAGTTCCTTTAGGATATGCCCCATCTCCTGGCTGCTAGACCAGTAACTAAAGCTAAATTGAAGCACAAGCTAGCTATGGATGTGCTATGCCTGCTGAAGGAAAAAAAGACTAAATTCTGAAAGAGATTAAAGAATTAGGCACCATGTACTGGCAGGAGCTGAGGAAGTACCATAGGACTAGATTTTGAGAATGCCTAAGCAAAGGAGCCAGAATATAAGACTGGATGAGAAATAACTTACTAACCTAAGGGAATTCCTTAGGCTACAGAATTTAGCACCCTGGAAAGACCCCTAAGAGATGGTCCAATTCACTGGGTGGCTCGTGCAGGATTACAGAAGTGATGACTTTCACTAATTGAGGCTGGAATGTCTGAACTGCTATGGAAAATAGTGGAGGAAAAAATTTTAAGACACAAGGAAGTAAGCATGCTAGTGTGGATTTATTGTGTGAGGGCAGAAGACCCACCAGAAAATTATGTTCCAGGGAAAAAGTGTATTCCCCAAGGCCATCAGAAATGCACTGGTAAGAGGGTAAGAAGCATCACTAAGAAGTTCACTGGTAGTCCCTTCCTGGTTCCAGTATGATTTTTGCCATCAGTGGACTAGGGATACCCAGTGAAGTTTCTCAAGGAGAAATTCCACCTGGCAGCTCCAGTTCTGGCCTATGGCATCATTCACTGAAGTTTTCTGCTGCCCTACAGGCCAGTTTCGCTAACTGGCTCCAGCCCGCCAGTGCTCATAGTAAATTTCTCTCAGCCGCCTAGTAGGTTCCCCACACTCTAGTGAGTTTCTCTGCCACTCAGTGGGTCAACTACCTGCAGACCAGCCAAAGGTTGCCATTTGCCTTCCAGTAAGTTTCTGTAGCACTCAGCAGGCTGTTTACAACAGAGGAGCTCTAGCTGACCAGTATCCTCCAGTGAGTTTCACAGCTACTGAATTCACTACCCCTGTAGACCAGCCACAGTCTGCACCATCTGACAAATTTCTTTCCTGTCAGTCGGCTGAATGTACCAGTGGTGGCTGCAACCTCCTCAGTCCCTCAGACTAGGGATTGGGGAGCCCTATTCTAGAGGCTCAGTTTCTTGTTTATTCTTTTTCACTCCTAAAAATAATAATGATTCCTATATTTGCCATTTCTGTGTTCCTTTAGCATCTGATTTTCCCCTTTTAGGTGTTAATTTTAATGGCATTATCAATATATAATTCACATACTATAAAATTCACCCACTTACAACTATATGATTCAGTGGGTTTTATTATACTGAAAATTGTGCAATGATTACCACATCTGTTAGAACATTCTTTCCTCAAAAAGAAACTCCATACCTGCAAGCACACAGTCTAGTCTCCATCAATCCCCATCGCATTTAATTTCTAATCTATTGTGTCTCTACACTCTTGCATACTCTTGATGACATTTCATATGAATGGACTCATACAATATGTGGTCCTTTGTGACTGGCTTCTTTCATGTAGTACATTTTCAAGGTTCATCCACATTATAGCACGTAAAAATACTCCCATTTCTCTTTATCTCTAATACTATATAATACAGGTATACCACATTTTTTTCATTCATTGGCTGATGGACATTTTAGTTGTTTCCACTTTTTGGCTATTATGGATAATACTGCTCAAAACACTGTGTACAAGTTTTTAGGTGAATATGTGTTTCCTTTCTTTTGGGTATATATATCCAAAGAAGTTTGTGTTTTTTTGTTTTTTTGTTTTTTTTTAAGAATTCATTTATTTATTTGGCAGAGACAGAGATCACCAGTAGGCGGAGAGGCAGGCAGAGAGAGAGGGGGAAGTAGGCTTCCCACTGAGCAGAGAGCCCGATATGGGCCTTGATCCCAGGACCCCGAGACCATGACCTGAGCCGAAGGCAGAGGTCCCAACCCACTGAGCCACCCAGGCACCCATCTTTTGGGTATACATATCTAGAAATGGAATTGCTGTGTCATATGGTAACATTTAACAGTTTCAGGAATGCCCAACTATTTGCCAAAGCGCAACTTTCTGTTCTGACAATGTATGAGTTTCAGTTTTGCCACATACTCACCAGTACTTGTTATTGTCTTTTTGATAATATCCATTTTAAAAGGTGTGAATTACTATCTCACTGTGGTTTTGACTTACATTTCCCTAATAACTAAAGATGCTAGGCATATTCTCACATGATTATTAGTTATTTGTATATTTTCTTTGAGGAAGTATCCATCTATTCAAATCCTCTTACATCTTTTTATTATTAAGTTATGATCATTTTAATATATTTTGGGTACAATTCCCATATTGGATATATGACTTGAAAGTATTTCTTTCATTCTGTGGGCTGTCTTTTCACTTGAGTACTTTGAAACCCAATTTTTTCATTTTTTAAAAGAGTTTATTTATTTATTTGACAGAGAGAAACACAGCCAGAGAGGAAACACAAGCAGAGGGACTGAGAGAGGGAACAGCAGGCCTCCCACAGGGCAGGAAGCCCGATGTGGGGCTCGATCCCAGGTCTCCAGGATCATGACCTGAGCTGAAGGCAGTCAATTAACCAACTGAGCCACCTAGGCGCCCCCTAATTTTTTCATTTTTAATGAATTCTAATTTTCTAAAAAACTTACATTTTCTTTGATTTCTGTGCTCTTGGTGTCTTAAAAAACTGTTTTCTAACCCAAGATCATAGAGATTTACACCTGTTTCTTTTATAGTTTTCTAACAAATAGGTCCTTGATCCATTTTGAATTAACTTTTATGTATGGGGTGAGGTAGTGTACAAACACATTCTTTTGCACATAGATATCCAGGTGTTCCAGCAGCATTTGTCAGAAGTCCATTCTTTCCATATTGGCATTTAAATCAACTGACCGGGCGCCTGGGTGGCTCAGTGGGTTAAAGCCTCTGCTTTCAGCTCAGGTCATGACCTCAAGGTCCTGGGATCCAGGCCCACATCGGGCTCTCTGCTCGGCAGGAAGCCTGCTTCCTCCTCTCTCTGCCTGCTTCTCTGCCTACTTGTGATCTCTCTCTGTGTGTCAAATAAAATCTTAAAAAAAAAAAAAGTCAATTGACCATAAATGTATGGGTTTATTTCTGGACTCTCAATTCTCTTCCATTGATCTACATGTCTATCATGTCACTACTCAACAGTCTTGATTACAATAGCTCTGTATAACTTTATTTTTCATTTCAAAATTGTTTTAGCTCTTAGTTATTCTGAATCCTCTGCATTTCCATATGAATTTTTAGAATCAATTCGTCGTTTTTTGTTTTTTTTTTGCAAACAAAGGCAGCTGGAATTCTGAGAGGGATTGTGTTGAACCTGTGGTCAATTGGGGAAGTCTTTCAATCTTAACATCAAGTCTTCTGATCCACACACACAGGATGTCTCTACATTTATTATTTAGGTCTTTTTTTCAACAACTATTTGCAGTTTCAATGTAAAAGTCTTGCATTTCTTTTGTCAAATTTATTTTTGTCCTTCAGCTGACACTCTAAATGGAATCTTTTCCCCTCAATTTAGGATTGCCCATTGCTAAAATCAAGTAGAACTGGTTTTTCTACTGATCTTATATTCTGTACCCTTACTGATCTCATGTATTGATTGTAAAAAAAAAAAAAAAAAAAAAGCTACTGGATTCCTTAGGATTTTCCATATACAAGGTCATGTCATTTCATATTATAGATATTTTTAATTCTTCCTTTACTATCGGGATTTTATTTGCCTAATTGCCCTGACTAGAATGACTAGTATAATGTTTAATGGAAGCAGTGAGAATGGATATCTTTTCTTGTTTTTAAACACAGTGAGGGAGAGGGAGAAGGAGAGGGAGAGAAAAAGGGAGAGAGGGAGAGAGGGAGAGGAAGAGACAGAGAGAGAGAACAAGCAGGGAAAACAGCAGGCAGAAGGAGAGGGAGAAGCAGACTCCTGGCTGAGCAGGGAGCCTGATGTGGACTCAATCCCAGGACCCTGGAATCATGACCTGAGCTTAACGACAAGCCACCCAGGCGCCCTCTTCTCTTTAACCTTTAAGTTTGACATTAGCAGTAGCCCTGAAGATAAAAGTCCCATTCCTGGCAATAGAACAGAACAGACCTCAATCACAAAGAATTGTAATCATTTGTTTTGACTAGTCCGGTGGCTTTCTGGAAGGCTGCTCTTCTAACTTGAAGCTTGCCTGGAGCTAAAGCTGCTACCTAGGGGCAATGTTGAAACATTAACAGGCAAATGTTTTGGTTATTGCTGCCTGAAGTAATAGATAACATTTGAGCCAAGCAACAGACTGACCAAAAGCCAGGAAGGACAGGCTGGGAAATGAATGATGTCCATAGGGCTTGGCAAAGTTACAACATATTCCTGGGAATCTAGACCACATGCACAGTCAGGGCTGTGTGTATGTTAAGGAAAACTCTGAGAAGGCCCCACACTGTCATCTCTGACTGACTCGTAGTTCTGCCAAAGTAACCTGTGCTTCCCAAAAAGATGAAAAGCATTCCACGCTCATGGATGGGAAGAATAAACATTGTTACAATGTCTATACTACCCAGAGCAATCTGTATTTTCAATGCCATCCCGATCAAATTTCCACCAACATTTTTCAAAGTGATGGAACAAACAATCCTAAAATTTATATAGAACCAGAAAGACCCCGAATTGCTAAGGAAATGTTGAAAAAGAAAAACAAAGCTGGGACATCTCGTTGCCTAATTTCAAGCTTTACTACAAAACTGTGATCACCAAGACAGCATGGTACTGGCACTAAAAGAACACATAGACCAATGGAATAGAGTAGAGAGTCCAGACATGGACCCTCAACTCTATGGTCAAATGATCTTCAACAAAAGCAGAAAAAAATATCCAGCGGAAAAATGACAGTCTCTTCAATAAATGGTGCTGGGAAAATTGGACCGCTACATATAGAAGAATGAAACTTGGGGCACTTGGGTGGCTCAGAAGGTTAAACCTCTGCCTTTGGCTCAGGTCATGATCTCAGGGTCCTGGGATCAAGTCCCACAATAGGCTCTCTGCTCAGCGAGGAGCCTGCTTCCCCTTCTTTTTCTGCCTGCCTCTCTGCCTATCTGTGATTTCCCTCTCAAATAAATAAAATCTTAAAAAAAAAAAAAAAGAATGAAACCCGACCATTCTCTTACACTATACACAAAAATAAACTCGAAATGGATGAATGACCTCAATGTGAGGTGGGAATCTATCAGAATCCTAGAGAACAGAGGCAGTAACCTCTTTGACATCAGAAACAGCAACTTCTTTCAAGACATGTCTCCAAAGGCAAAGGAAACAAAAGCAAAAATGAGCTTTTGGGACTTCATCAAAATAAAAAGCTTCTGCACAGCAAAGGAAACAGTCAACAAAACAAAGAGGCAACCCGCAGAATGGGAGAAGATATTTGCAAATGACACTACAGACAAAAGGGCTGATAGTCAAGATCTATAAAGAACTCCTCAAACTCAACAACCAAAAAAAAGAGAATCACATCAAAAAATGGGCAGGAGACATGAACAGACACTTCTCCATAGAAGATATACAAATGGCTAACAGACTCATGAGAAATAGGTTCGCCATCATTAGCTATCAGGGAAATTCAAATCAAAACCACATTGCAATACCACCTTACACCAGTCAGAATGGCCAAAATTAATAGGATAGGAAACAAGTGTTGGAGAAGCTGTGGAGAAAGGGGAACCCTCTTACACTGTTGGTGGGAATGCAAGTTGGTACAGCCACCTTGGAAAACAGTGTGGAGATTCCTTAAAAAATTAAAAATAGAGCTACACTATGACCCTGCAATTACACTCCTGGGTATTTACCCTAAAGATACAGATGTAGTGAAAAGAAGGGCCATATGTATCCCAATGTTCATAGTAGCAATGGCCACAATCACCAAACTGTGGAAAGAGCCAAGGTACCCTTCAACAGATGCATGGATAAAGATGATATGGCCTGGGGTGCCTGGGTGGCTCAGTTGGTTAAGCCACTGCCTTCAGCTCAGGTCATGATCCCAGAGACCCGGGATCAAGTCCCACATGGGGCTCCCTGCCCGGCAGGAAGCCTGCTTCTCCCTCCCTCATTCCCCCTGCTTGTGTTCCCTCTCTGGCTGTGTTTCTGTCAAATAAATAAATCTTTTTAAAAAAAAATGATATGGCCCATATATACAATACTATGCCTCCATCAGAAAGGATGAATACCCAACTTTTGTAGCAACATGGATGGGACTTGAGATTATGCTGAGTGAAATAAGCCAAGCAGAGAAAGTCAAGTATCAAATGATTTCACTAACTTGTGGAGCATAAGGAGTTACATGGAGGGCAGTGGGAGAAGGAAAGGAAATGCGAACTGGGGTAAATCAGAGAGGGAGATGAAGCATGGGAGACTTTGGACTCTGAGAAACAAATGGAGGGTTTTGGAAGGGAGGGGGCTGAGGGAATGGGTGAGCCTGGTGGTGGGTACTGAGGGCACTGGGTATGGGGCATAAACAATAAATCTTGGAACACTGAAAAAATCAAATAAATTTTAAAATGAAAAAAAATTATGTTGTGGTTCTTACTATAAATAGGTCTTTTATTGTTTGCCTATTGGTTACTATTAAGTGTTCAGGAAAGCTAATTTTCAGTGTACTTTGGATTTTCAAAATATTGAAATCAAGTCATTTGTAAATGGTATTTTGGTCTCTATCCAAGTTTTTCATTTTGTTTTCCTGTCTTTTTACATTAGCAATAACTTATGAAATAACTGATGACAGCAGACACCTTAACTGAAAGAAACAATTTCAGTCACAGCCCCAAACATTACCTTCACTTTTAGTTAAAGGCTTCTGAAATATTAAGGAAGAAGTCTTCTAACATACTAAAAATGACTTTACTAGGAATGAGTATTTTTTTTAGTAAGTACATTCTTAACATTGAGTAAATCACATTTTTGAAATTGTTGGGTAAATCACATTTTTGAAATGTACTGAATATTAACATTCATCCTACACTATTTACTCAAACATTTACACCATCACAGTAATGGTATATACTTTTTAAAGAAAGATTTTTAAATTGGGGGCACTTAACAGAAGCTCCAAAGACAGAACTAAATAATAATAATAATAATAATAATAATAATAATTCAATAATAATAATAATAATAATAATAATTCAAAGAAGACTTTGTCAAACACTTCTTCCAAGATATTGACTACTTTTCAATTATCCATTTAAGAGCATACTTAAATCAATGAGCAACAAAATCAACCAAACTGATCCTATTTCAACTCTGCATTACAGGACAGTTTTTCTGCTACTGCTACTTTATCAACCAGCAACAAATAAAATGTCCTGATAATTCCTCTAGCAAGTTTCATTGGGTAAGATCCTCAATGTAGTCAAGGCACTTTGCTGAAAACAAGAACCCTGACAAATTGCTATGCAGTGATAAGGGGACATATCCCAAATTAAACAAACAAACAAACAAAAATCAAGGAAAAAAAATCAGTGAATTAGCTGCATGGAATTAATGCTGTTTTCACCTCACCTCCAATCTCCCCCATCCCAAGAACTCTTACTACTTTATTCTTAAGAGCTATTTCAAATCACTAGTGTCTATTTCTCATCTAACCTGGATAGAAAATCCCACAGCACCTGTTTCACTTTAATCCCTCCATAAGATGCATTATCCTTTGCACACAAAAGACCCACCTACTTTAGCCACTAATCTTTTTCATTAAATTTACACTCTCTTGACTTTTAAACATATCTACACTGTTTTTTGGTTTTATACACTATTTTTACAGTGTAAAATACACTGCGTATTTTAGTTTTTATACTTCTTAAGTTTTATACAGCTGGTGTACATCACAAAAAAAAACCTGTATCAAACTTTTTTAATTTAAAAAATCCCATTCTAAGAGCAGACTTTTGAAAGAACTAGTAAACAAAGTGGCAAGCCAAATTCAGCCCATGGCTCATTTCTTTAAACGAGGTTTTATTAAAACATAGGCATACTCACTGATTTGTCAGTACTATCTATGGCTACTTCTGCATTATGATAGAATCAAGACATTACAACAGGGACTAAAAGGCCTGGAAAGCCTAAGTTGTTTACTACTTACTACTTTACTACCAAGTTATTTACTACCTTAACTTACCCTTCACTGATAACCTTTGCTGACCCCTCCACAAAATCATAATCTTCCATTAAAAAAGTGTGTGTGTGTGTGTGTGTGTGTGTGTGTGTGACATTTCAATCTACTGAGTGCTTAGTAAGACAGAAAGGTAAACTTTTAAAAAATTAAACGATTTTTTAAACTGAAAGCCAAATAGGCCCATTTCCAATAGAGATGAATAGGGAAAAAAATGAAAACACATTCCTGAGCAAGAAGCTGGATTGCAAAAATACAACTCTTCCAGTTGTAGTAACAACCTGAAACTACTGGATATTCATATTTTAGAGAATCATCTTTAGCTCAGTTTCAGCCAGGAGAAAAAAAAGGATGGGGGGTTTTGGTTCTGGATTTTTCACTCTGGCAATAAAGAGGCTCCCAGCAGGTGGTCTGCCTTCTTTGGAATAACCTAATGAATCAGAAAAGGTACTAACCAGACTACCTGGGTTTGGAGCTTTTTAAAATAGCTTTTTAAACTTTAAGGCAAAAATTATGTTATCACAACATTAAATACATTTTTACTGATACGGCTATTCTGAAATGTAATTTTAGAATGCTGCCAATTTTGGAAAGATTATTGCTTCTCTCTCTTTTCACAGAAGGCAAGGAATTATAATAAATCTACCCCTAACAGCAGAGCACTTCAATTTTATTACTATTAGGGTACCAAAGAGCAGTAGCCTCTCTATGACTTGCCTTATCAGTGTAACTATGATAACTTCATGATAGATGTTACCCTTCTCAAACAAAATTTCAAAAGTTCACTTAGAATTTTTTGGTGAAAAACCTCACACTTTATTTTACCTAGATCCCTAGCATTTAAAGAAAAAACATCTTTGAAATATAACTATTTCCCATTAGAATAAAATTCCCATTTGATTTTAGCACAGTAAAAAAAATTGTGTAAACACAAACAAGATAAATTTAATTGAAGAAAATGTTCATTACAGAAATTAACATTGCTTACCATTCTTTAAAGACCATATACATTATTAATATATACCGTATATTTCCAATCAACTCCATTCTTAGGCTCAATTTAAGAAACACAATTTTAACAGGTTTTATACAAAAAATACTTCACTAGGAAAGTAGACAAACTGCACAAAAAAAGTACATGTGTATAATGTGCATAGCAAGATAGCTTGAAGCATCTATGTATGGCTTTCTTTAAAATAAAACTTTTGGGGGAATGGGCCCATTTGGGACCTACTGTTACAGTTGACATATGTAAACTGTTTCACATCTTTTAGGCACTTGCTAACAATAGTGTTCAATCCCTGAAAAATGAATTTACCCAAAAAAAAAAAAAAAAAATTCTACATCTAAAATAAAAACCAAGAAAATAACATGGGTAAAGTCTTATATCTTCCTTTTAAATTAAACAACAGTTTTATTAGTGCATGCACAGAACTAAATTGAAAGAAAATAAACTTTTTATGTCAAAAATCTTCTGTGCAAAATTTACATAACAAACTGAAAGGTACAAAAATATGTACAGGTTTAAATTCTTTCTTATATACAGAAAAGAAGCCCTGAAGTTTTCAATCAATGAAAATGTTTTTAACACTTATAGTAACAATATAACAAAAGTTATATAGTAATTTGTAATACATGAACTTCATTATCCAATAATCCAACAAAATTTGATCCAAACTTACACGGTGAAGTTTCAGTCGATGATTCTGTTGTCGTCAAGAAAATATCCATTTTAAAACTCTACCTGCTGGGGATATCCCCTAGGAATCTGTCCTCAAGTTTTATGCCCTGCCACTGAGTCCACTATTAATGCTTCTTCATTTCAACTGCCAACAATCAGTAAAATAATCTGCTTTGGGTTGTCAGTGAGCCTGGAAAGGTGCTAACAAAAACGGTTCATCCCAGTGTGTACATACATTTTCAGACATCTACAGTAATTAAACAGCAAATATCTGACTTGCTCTGCTCATCTTGCTTCAAGATATTGTTCCTGTAGAGTGATTCTTAATTTTCAAGAAAAGCCATTCCTTTGGAAGTGATTCTATGTTCCACTTTTTAAATGGATGGAAACCAAGATAAAAACTGGCCATTCAGTTTATGGGGGACAAACAATTTAAAGCAAATACACATAGTTCTGTGCAAGAGAATCACTGGAGATTATCATCAAATTCAGAAAAATGTTCAAGTTGTTTAATCAGACTTTAAACTGGACCAAGAGAGTTTAATTCTTCTTTTGAGGTTGCCCATCTAGTGCAATTCTTGACCAAGCCATGTAGAAAAACAAAATCACCTTGGGAAGGTATTCTAATTCCTGATATGGGACACAGCGTTAAGAGAAAAAAGATTTACTTGTGAAAAACTCTTTTCAAGCATCATGAGGTGTAACTACAGTTAGTGAAATGTACTCTTGGAGGAGCCTGATACCCTTCAAAAGAACTGTATTTAGCAGATGTAAAGTTAAGTTCTTTATGCGAGCTCTTGGTGTATCTTCACAAATGAGGACAAACTCCTTTGGCTCCATGACGGAAGAGCTCTCCGTCTTCAGAGGAGCTACACTTAGCAGATTCATAAGGCTGGTGGAAGAAGAGAGGCAACGGAGCTGACAGCCATTACCTTCTACTAAGAGTCACTATATAACTAAATTGGGAAAACTGTTTTATCAAAATTTGCTTTAGCCCTAACTTCCCAAGAACACATTTTAAAAAATTAAATCAAGGTATATCTGTGCTGCAATTAGTTTCTTGCAAAACTTATGTGTGCAGTGATAGCATTTTCATATAACACACATAAAACTTTTTTAGTCTCCCATAGAAATACAGCCAACTTTCAGATGCTAAATTTTAGGTACTATACTAAAGCAGAAAACATCTGCCTTAAGGTAATTCAACCCATGTTTTCTTCTTCTTCTTTTTTAAACCCATGTTTTCTTCTAAGATAATTTTACTTTTCTTTTCCTTGGTAACTACAGTAAATTATTCTAGCATATTCCAGTCACGAGTGGCTTCCATTAAATGTTTCTGCCCATGACCAGCCCAAGCATCCTGATTGTCAAATACTCTACCACAAAACCAACAGTTAAATTTAGCTTCCAGAACATTTTCAGAGGTAGTTTTCACGATCTGATAATTGTTTTTGCTTGTCTTTTTGAGTGTCAATTTTAGTACAAACCTTTCTTTCACAGAACTAACAGGTTTCAATGTTTTATGTCTTTTGGAAAAATCACCATAAATTGTTTTTGAGGGGTTATCGCAAACTGGCTTCAGTAAAGCACTGATAGTTCTTTCTGACAATGAAACCTTAAGTACACGTCCATTAAACTTAGCAATAGTTTTCATCACACTTACTACTTCTGGTGCATCTGCATCAGGATGATTCAAAACTACAACCGGTTGGTTTCTCCTAGGACATTTCACAAGCTGTTTGGAACTAAATGGGAAAAGCCGCAATGTTCTGACTGAATCTTTTGAAAGCCTTGGTCTGTTAAAATCAAACAATTCACGGGCATCTTCAGGTTTAGACTTTTCTTTACACTTTCTATGTAATGTTGCTTTTTTTCTTGTGGGTTCTTCATAACTCTCCCTACACTTTCGTTTACAGTTTCTGTTTCTAGATACAAAGGCAGTTTCAGAATCTTTACTTCTTACATGAGTTTTTATCCTTGAAAATTTTTTTTTCGAAGTCTTTTTTCTACTGAAGCTTCTCTCGATTGTACAGTTTGTTTTACACCTTAATACCCTGGTGTCTGAACAGTCAGTGAAACACACTGGTTCCTCAGAAGACTCTGGGCATGTTGCACTAGAAGTTATCACAATTTCATTTGCTGGCATCATATCATCTAGTAAGAAGGGTAAGGCATCTCTAGAAGACTCCGGCTCTCTCTGCTCTCCTCCTGTAGTCTGATCAGAGGGTACCTTGTCTTTCTGCAATGAGGATGTGGAGGTGCTTACAGACAGATTGTTAGCAGCAGTCACATTTAAAACAGGGTTAAAAATTTTCAGCAATATCTTTTGTGGTGTCCCTTCAGGTTTCTTTGGCTGTATGTTTTGATAATATGTACTATTTTGGACTAATTTAGGCTTAAACAGCTCCGTCTTATTTGGCATCACACACTTTAAAAAAACAGCTTGTTTGCCATCAGGCAGGAGGGTATAAAGAGGTGGTTTTGGAAAAATCTCATTCTGCTGTTTTACTGAGTCCAAGATATTCAGCTTGGTGCCCTGATGCTCAGACACTGTATTAGGAGTGGGAACAGCTTTCACTGAAGAATTTGCTGATGTTTTGATAATGTAAGGGCCTTTTAGCGGCAAAGTATTTTCTGAGCTACTCTTCATGCTCAAACAGCTGCCAATACTGGAACAAAGCGCAGGTGTCAGACAATTACTGTTTGGTTCTACCTTTAAAAAAGGTGTTCTGCAAGGCTCCTTAGCTGCAGTTCCACAAGCTTGAGCACTCTCAGTTTTAACAGTAGAAACACCTTCCAGTTTCCCATTACTAAATGTTAAAATCATCCCAGGCTTCTTGTTTAAAAGAAGAGAAGTAGGTACACCTTGTGTATTAACCAGTGGAAGGGGTCTTCCTGAAACAACACGTAATCCGGGCTTGTTAGCAATGTGCAATGGTACAAAAAAGCCTTTTGGAGTTTGAACGAATAGAGCCTTTTTTGGTTCTGAGTTCAGAAGTGGACTCTGCCTATATAAAGAACCTAAACTTTGTGTAGTGGCTCGTAGTTTATCTTTCACGAGCTGCTGTGTTATTATCGCATCCGACTGAGTCTTAAGTAATGTGCCGATACCTGAAATTCTAGGTGTCTTTTCTGAATCTCTTACATCTTGTGATATTGGCAGATTTTGTTTTTCTTTTCCACTACATTTTAAATTCAGATCATTGGTAGGCACATTAATCCCCATACCACCAGATGGAACTGAGAAGACGCCTTGTACTTTGAAGTCTTTTGAAGATTCAAATATTTTGCCTTCTCCCTCAAGTTTCTGAAATGACTGGTCACAATGAAGTGACAGGCTTTTATCTGGAGTGTTACCATTACTAGAGTCCTGTTTTACCTCAGATTTTGCTTTTAATTCATCCTGAAGTAGCTGGTTTACTTCAGGGGGCAAAAATTCTGATGCCTGTTTACTCTGGAGAGAGAAAACGGATGTGATTCTAGGCATCATAGGTGACTCAACATTAGAAATGTCGTCCCACTTAGATTTTTCAGTCATGGTCTCTAAAATTTGATCTTCATTAGTGTATAAGTTCTGTCCATTACTGTTTTGTCCTTTTTCTAAAACACACTGTTCTTCAGTTTCAGCTTGCATTTTTAAAGTTCCATCTTTAGTATTTAAAAGGCTAATAGATGCTAACATGCTATCTGGATTTGAGCTCTCCTTCCTCACCAGTGATAAAACTGATTCACTTATTGGTTGCTGAACAACTGTCTTGCTTGTTGAAGGTTCTTTTTGAGGGTTTTCACACATTCCTGTTCCCGAAAACCTACGGCGTTTATTAGAATTATTTACTTTTGAGTAATTATGAAAGGGCAATGATCCTTGGTTGGAAGATTCAACAGGTAACTCAGAGTTGACATAATTAATGCAATAGTTATGCATGTCTCCACTGCTGTATGCACTTTGTTTGGTAGTAGAGTTGACTTTATCTGGACTTTTAATGACAGCGCCTGATATCTCAGGGTGACCATGAGTAATATAACTTCCCCACAGGTCAACACTATCTTTTGTTTCAACTTTTGTGGTCAAATTCACTGATGCTGAAACCAATTCTGATGCTGACAAAGATGGCACATTTTTTTCATCATCCATTGTTTGAAGCATATTACTCGTTTGAGATAGCAAAGCCATTTCCTTTTCTGACATTACTTTCCCTGAACATATAGGAGATGAACATGAAAATGGGGCAGTTGCTTTCATGTAAACTGTGTCACTTAATTCAGCTGTTACTCCCGCTAAAAATCCAGTAGTGTCCAAAGTCTGGGGCTGCAAACTGGCATTCCGGTCCTTTGCAGCACCTGACTGTGAGCCTGGTGAATACAAATTCTGTTTATTGGTAGGTAACAGTTTTATTACAATATGTTGTTTTCCATCCACCATTTTAAAGCCCATAAAATCAGCACTGTAGTTAGCAGGGATTGTTATTCTACTATTTTTCACCATTAACACTGTAGGTCCTTGTACAGCAGTCTTCAAGAAACTTAGAGCAGAATTTGATCCCTCTTCAGCTCTATTACATTGCCCAATAGACATAAGAGTTGGCTTTTCTGACTCTGACTCAGCAGGTTTATCATTCTCACACTGTGGTCTGTCATCCTTTTCTTTACTTAAATGCTCTTGAACAAGATGGCTCTGGTCTTCAGATTTAGTCTGTGTCTTGTTCACTTTTTTAAGCACTTGAGTGTTTTTTTCTATACTTCTGTCACTTCCATTACTGATCTTTTTGCGTTTCCAAAACGTCTTCCTTGATGCATCTATTCTGTATCTTTTCAGTATCAGCTTAAGTCCTGATGAAGTCTTCGCCACCCTCTTTTCATATTTGTCTTTTTCCAGTTTTTCTTTCGCATATAAGTGTTCTTTGTGCAAAGTTATAACATGTCTTACCAGGTGCTCTCTCCTAGTGGCACCATAGCTACAATATTGACAAGTGAAGGGAAATGTACCAGAATGAACATGAAGGTGCTTCTGAAGCTCTCCTTTGGTAAAACATATATGATGGCACTTACCACATTTATAATGGATTTCATTATGTCTGTGAATGTGCTGAACAAATGTGCCAACATCCTGGGTGGAGAATTTGCACTTTTCACATTGAAAACTACCATTTACACAATGTGTGGATGCAAAATGCTTTGTCAAGTCTAATAAAGTATATACACTCTCATTGTTACAAATGTCACATTTTACTAAAGTGCTTCTATGTGTCCGTCTGTGTTGTTTAAATATCTGGAAGTCATTTGCTGAAAAACTGCACATTTCACAAGGATATGAAGGTAATTCACCATGGTGCCACATTTGAAAGTGTTTCTGCAAATCATTTGGACTATACCGAGTGCTATCTCGGCATTTTAAACAGTTGAAATTGAGTATTTTTGCAGACATTTTTAAACCCTCTTCTTCAACTCTCTCAGACTTATGGAGCAACACACACTCCTCTACACAGCTTACAGTCTTTACACTGATAGATTTTCTTGCAGTCTGTGGTTGCCGTTGAAATAATTTTCTGTATTTGTCAACTTCATGTTTCAAAAAGACTTCATTTGGAATATTTACCTTCGGCAAATCAATTTTCACATTTTTAAGTTCATAATGAAAACTACTTTCTGCAATTTTTGGCCTAGGTACTGATCTGATAGTATCCACTATCTCATTTTTCACATGATAATCTTTTTTGAAAGCACTTTGTTTTTCATCAAAAAATAACAGTTTCTGTTCAGATGGCATGATTTTACAAAAAAAATCCCAACTTCTTTTTTTTCTAAAAACTGAAGTTACTTATAATTTAAACAGGAAACAATACTGTGCCGTGACATCTTCAAAATACCAGAATTTCTCCCCACATTAACTCACCTAAAATCAAACAAAGAATTGAATTTTCATAAGTATCAGTAAATTTCATATTTTAAAGTTTTGATATAAAACAGGAACGCTGATCAAGCACATACATAAAATACATAAAAGACCTGTTAAGTATTTTAAGAACAGCTTACCAAGAAATAATAGCTTGAAGCAGAAATAACACTAATCTGGAAGTCAGGAAATACAAGTTTTACTTCTGGCTCTGCTCTGTGACACTGGGCAGGCTTCAAGTTCTCTGAACCTCAGTTCTATCATCTAAAGAAAACACAACTGGATAAGCACCCTTAAGCTCCAAGGTTTTTTATATGAAGTTGATATGACAATATTTAAGCAGGGCTTAAAAAATCTTAATGAGAACCATAAAAATTTAAGTTCCAGTTACACACGTCTCCAGTTACACATATGAACTATTAACTTTCTCATCTTCTTATCTGACCCTCTGGCTACTATCTTGTGAGAAATTCAACTGGCTTTTCTCCAGATTTTCTATTTCCTTAGTGCTTCAGAGATAATTTAGATTTAAAATAAGTTTCATTTATCTAATAACAACAACAACAACAACAACAAAAGACATTATCTGCTCTCTTTTCAAGTTACCATTACCAACTGGTAAAAAAAAAAAAAAAAGAAAAAAGAAAGAAAAGAAAAGGAATAGCACATTTTGCTGGGGTACTATTAAAGTCTACCTACTATCTTTTTGGTTCCCAACCATTCTTGTTATTTGGCTTTTTGTCCCTAGAACTCAGGCAGAAGGCAGCAAGGAAAGTGCCTGTCATAGGAGAATGCACCCCTTACTATCTGCCTCCATTAATTCCAACACTTACTGGTTTGTATTATATCTCAACGCAAACCAGTAAGTGTTGAGACACATCTCAATCTCTGTCTTTGTTTCTTCATCTATAAAGTAGAAAAAAAAAATTAGTACCTTCCCTATATTTCACAGTTATTGTAAAGATTAAATGAGAAAACATATGAACAGTATTCTGTAAAGTGCTATATAAATTGTAGCTATCATTACTATATGTGATTACCATGAAATGGCACATTATGAATTAACTGCAAAGGAATTAAAAAAAAGTATAAGTAATAAGATGTGATAATATACTAATGAGACTGGAATCTGAGGACTGAAGGTTCAGTAAAATACAGGAATGTGTATTAGAAGAATTACATTTTCTTACATATACATGTATGAGTAAAAGACAAAATTAGATACGCTAAAGAAAATAAAGTACAAATCACACTGAGCTTCATCTATAATGTATAGTCAAAGGTCTCAGCTTTACATTTCAATTGATCTAGGGGCGCCTGGCTGGCTCAGTGGGTAGAACACGTGACTCTTGACCTTGGGTTTTGAGTTCTAGCCCCACATTGGGCAGAGATTACTTAAATAAATAAAAACTTTAAAAAAAATAAATTTCAATGAATCTAAATAACTAGATACTTCACTGCTTCAGAAATCTTTTATTAAGAGAATACAATTAAAAGTTAAATTACAAGGCGCCTGGGTGGTTTAGTGGGTTAAAGCCTCTGCCTTCGGCTCAGCTCATAATCTCAGGGTCCTGGGATCGAGGCCCGCATCGGGCTCTCTGCTCAGCAGGAAGCCTGCTTCCTCCTCTCTCTCTGCCTGCCTCTTCTGCCTACTTGTGATCTCTCTCTGTCAAATAAATAAATAAATAAATCTTTTTTTAAAAAAAAAAAGTTAAATTACATATTAAGAGACTCTTAATATCTAAATTACATATTAAGAGATTCTTAATATCTCTCACACTCAGTAATTTTGGTTGGGTCTAAAAAATACATTCTTTAATAGTCTTTATATATATATGCATTTATATATATAAATATATGTATATGTAAATTTTAATATATAAATACATATATGCTAAACTGATAACAAATTCATTAGTAGGGTACCAGTTTACCAAATATATTTTTAGTAGTGAAAAAAATCACAATTTCATTATTCCGTGCCACATATTGTGCTCTGACTCGTATCATTTCCTCTGAATTCATCGGCAAAGGGTGGAAGGATGCTCAGGAACTGCACAAAATATGGAACACTTCACAAATTTGCGTGCTATCCTTTGCACAGGGGCCATGCTCATCTTCTCTTCTTCTCTGTCTTGTTCCAATTTTAGTATATGTGCTGCCAAAGCATGCACTGGTTTTACATACTATGTCTAATTTTGTAAAATATTAAAACTTTTACTTAAAATTTTTTACTATGAATTAAAGCAAAATATAAGTACTTTTTCTCCAAAAGTTAGAAAAACTAAATAAATGGCTAGAATAAAGTTCAATGACACCTGCTGGATACTCTACCAACTGAGAAGATTCCCTACAGAATGTCACATTCTCAACAGTGACAAGCATCATAATCACCAATGAAGATTTCACCATACCAGAATCTGAGGGTGAGGTTCAAAGAGGTGAAAATTTTAAGCACACCTATAACAGTTCTCCATTTGCCTGAATACCATACTGTGGTCATTCTGGATTACCCATATTCAGCTTTTCTATTACACACATAATCAAGAAATCGTATCATGGGTTTTATTACAAAAGGGAAATTACTTCTTTCAGTAATATTACATGTGTTCAAAAATATATGTGTAATGCTAAAAAAAGGTAACATTTCTAAATATCAATTCCATTTCAAAATACCTACACAATTTAAATTTTTTCTTTTTCTTTTTTTTTTTTTAAAGATTTTATTTATTTGACAGAGAGAAACACAGCCAGAGAGGGAACATAAGCAGGGGGAGTGAGAGAAGGAGAAGCAGGCTTCCCGCCAAGCAGGGAGCCCGATGTGGGACTCGATCCCGGGTCTCCGGGATCATGACCTGAGCCGAAGGCAGTTGCTCAACCAACTGAGCCACCCAGGCACCCCTAAATTTTTTCTTGTAAGAAAACACATACCCCAGAGTCTAACAACTAGTATAAAAATAGACTCAATCAACTAACACTTAATAATAAATGCCAACTATGAATGTGAGGCATTTTGATGGGTGCTATGGGTGGAAAGATTCAAAAACATGGTCCCCACCCTACTGCAGGTTACAGTGTGAGGCAGGACATACACATTAATACGCTGCTTATTCAGAGCTGACCACTGAGCAACCTCACCCTTCCAGGACATGAGAATAGGAAATAATTAAGTAGGACACATGACAGCCAAAACAGATGCCAGAAAGTTTACCCATTAAAATGCATGTCCTTTAAACACATGCATTACATAATCCACTCAGTTTTTACTTAAGTTTGGTTAAGTGCTAAATAATTAATACTGAACATCAGTATTTTTTACATTTAATGAGTGGCATGTATAATACAGTATTAGGGGAGTTTGTGTATCTTAGGTAGTTTGGGCTTTATTATTCACCCTCATACTTTAAATCTGGAGAATCTATTTTGTCCTCAACTAAGTTCAACCTGCAGTATATGGAAGCAATCAATGATGACACCTGGCAGCAAATTATACTACACAAATTTTTGCCCAGCGAGGGGCAAAAAATATGTTCTCAGATAACATAAAAAAAGGAAAGAAGAATTTTACTCTAATTTTAATCTTCCAAGCTACCTAGCTAATGCTCTTTTCGTTACAGTTCAATCTTTACCCCACCAAGGATTACTGATTTTAAATCCCCCATTTAAACTACTGCCCTCTCTACATATTACTACCTCCTAAGTTTTAACCAACATCTCCTCAAGCCTTGAAAGAATACTACTTGCATCAAGTATGCCTAGCCCTTCCAAGTAAACCTGGAAAACTGCCTGCATCAAGATGGCAACTTAAGCTATCTGATTTCCATCTTCTTTCAACTGCCCAATGAAACGCAAATCACAAAAAAAATCCTACAAAATGATTAAAAACTAGAAAAACGCTCCATATACATACTGCAAGGTGTTTGGTAAGAAACAATCCCGAGAGAGAAGAGTGAAAACAAATGCAAACCCACTGCCAAGCACCACTTCTAAAGTGGAATTTGACTAGGGGACATTCATTTAATAAACATTTAATAAGCATCTCTTATGTCCTAAGTAATAAAGTAAAGGACATAAATCTGCCCACTCCCTCCCTGGACATACCTTGAGATTCTAGAAAGTGAGGACTTGAGAGGAAGATCATGTGGTACCCTTTGAGGAGATAGAAAGCTTAGGCTGAGGTATGGGAAGGAAGAGAATGAATCCAGAGTTTTGAAATGGGTCCAGGGGCTGAGTTGAGACTCGTTAGCACCAGCTGTTGAGAAAAATATAAAGAGGAAATTATTTCTGAACAAAGATAAATCCTCTGATATTCATGCCTATCTTCTGTTTAACAGTTCTGTCCTTTATCCGCATAAGTAAATTATCTCTAAGTGTCAGGGGAAAAGTACATTAATATCACCCCTTCTTTTAACTAAAAAAACGCAAAAAGTCTTGGTGCATTCTTTAAGCAACTAGCAAGGCCATCAAGTTAGGCTGGCAGAAACATCACTAGCTGCAGCAGCTCAACAAAGAGAAAATAACTGAACAGAGAAACCCCTCCCTATGCCCCCATCCAGCAACGAAAAACAGTAACCACACAAAAAGTTACTACTACCAAAAAAAGAAGAAAGCTTGGTCGGTGAGGGGGGGGGGGCAGGGAATCAAATAATAATGGGCAATTTCAATAAGACCTAAGATAATATACCAAAAAAAAAGGAAACTAAGAACGTACTGCCATGAATGAGAGAACAAAGATGGGAGAGAAATAATAATTTTGAAAACAAGAAAAAAATAACATTCAAGTTCTGTTTTTTTTTTTAAAGACCTGAATTTCCAAAATCAAAGGTTCCTCAAATGCCAGACAAGACTATCAGTGAGAAGAGACTACAAGACTCAATGTTTACAACTTATCCTAATCCAATTTTTGAGTTTAAAAAATAAAAATAAAATCCTAAAAAAAAAAATATGTAAAGAGGGAGAGTTACCTTTAAAGGTATTTGATTTTTCATCAGCAATGCCAACTTTAATCCGAAATCAGTATTAATCAGACATTTTGGGACGCCTGGGTGGCTCAAATTGGTTAAGTGTCTGCCTTTGGTTCAGGCCATGATCTCAGGGTCCTGGGATCAAGTCCCACATTGGGCCCCTTGCTCAGTGGGGAGTCTGCTTCTCCCTCCCTCTGCCTTCCACTGCCCCCTGCTTGTGTGCTCTCTCTCTCTCTCTCTCTGAGGAGGGGTAAATAATTAAAATCTTTTTTAAAAATTAGGTATTTTACTCAGAATGACATTTATAGAGTTCTGAGGAAAACAGATTAACCCAAGAATCAATTCTATATGCCCGAAAATTCAAAGGTACAGGAAAAACACAATTTCAGATGTATAAAGATTTAGAGACTGTACAATATGTACTCTTCTGGAATAAAGTTTCAAGTAAATACTTTCACAAAATCAGATTTCAATCAGAAAGAACGAACTTAAAAAGGGAAATGTGTTATAAAAGAAGTATCTGTCAACAATAAAATCTATGAAATAGAAATAAAAGTATTTTGTTAATACAGTTAAGAAAAGCAGAAAGACTGGAGAAGAACACTTAGAACACAGCAGATATGTAAGAGGTCCTTAAAAAAATTAACAATAAGAAACAGGAGACATGAAAATAGCAACAAATTTCTAGATGCTGGAAAGCAGATAAATTAGTAAATGACCTTGCAAACCCAAGAAAACATAATCCCAGAGTGGGGAATGCTAAGAACTAACCTATTTTACACTCTGAATCTTCGAAAGGTTGAGGAACTGGCAGTACCAAATAACTATGAAAAAGAGAAGAGAAAGCTAAAACAAAGAGAAATTTGGGAGAAAGCTGCTTGAGCTCTGCTTTGATGCTGATTCTCTTCCCCATCCATATGCTAGGTTACTGCTAGTTCCCCCCCCAACAGCAGATGCCTGCAGGTTTATTCTCTGCAGGAAGTGCACAGACTCTCTTAGACAGGGGATACCAGACACAGCTGAGAGTGGGTACCATACCAAAAGCAAGAGGATTAAATGACCATATACAGATGAGAAACAACCCCAATCCAAGCCCCCTATTTCCCTCTTCTACACTGGCTCTTAGGCTAAAACAGTGCTACTAAAAATATGGTCTGCTGATGGTCCATGAAACATTTGTCACCAGTTCATGACAACATATGTATGGAAATTGAAAGTTAAGCATTTACAAACTACTGTAGTAACTTTACAGAGTTAAGTTTCTATCTGTTGAATTGAAAAACAAAAATGTGGACTTGTATTTTGTATGCCTTCATTTTTAAAATTTCATTTTCTGGCAAAAGAGACAGTATGATATACTAATGATACAATCTTTATAAAGAACAGCTTGCTATATATATTTATTTATATTTAATAGGCATAATTCATATTATGTTAAAATTACATACATAATTATATAATATAGTATGTATTTTATAACACACAAAATATAAATCTGTACACAACCAGGAAGAAAGTCTATAACTTCCAATTTACTTCTAGAAAGGTATCCTAAAGGTAATAATCAGCTTCATCGAAGCACGGCCTACAAAAATCACAAAATCAAAAATAACAAAATGTCCACCCATAAATTAATTATGGTATTTTCATTCAGTGGAATATTATTCAATTTTAAAAACAATATTGCAAACCTACATTCATTAATTGGAAGATATCCAAGATGCATTGAATGAAAAAAAAAAACAAAACAGAAAATAAACAGCAGACATATTAGGAGTTAATTTGTTCAAATACTGACAGGTGTATAGAGAATAGATGGATAAGCAAACAAACTCATGGGCCCATACAAACTCAGAGTAAAAAGTCAAGAGTACACATTTAAAAATGTTTACAGTGATTACTGGTTATCCTTAGGTCGGTGTTTCTTAAAATGCTGTCCTTGATCACTATGGCCCCTACACTGGCAAACTTACCACAGCACAAGCTAACATTTGAATGTACTGAAAATGACCTCTTTCCCTTCAGACCATACTGTTACAAAACTTTATCAAAAAATGGCATGAAGCCGTGAAAAATTTGAAATTCTCAAGCAAAACAAGTCAATTCTGTGGTAAACCAACTTAAGTTTTTTCTGAACAAACTTAAATAGTAAAATTGATGCCAGCACAAAGTTGAAGAGTGCTAACACTAAAGGTAGAAATAAAAAAAAAATAGGTGTCATTCAACATTGTACACAATACACAGTACAGTATCAGTACAGGTAGAAAAGATAGTAAAACAGCCATAAAGTTTTTGACAAACATTATACTCAGAGCATAAAAGTTATGCTATGTTACTCATGGTGTATAAATTCAACGCACTGAGAGGTAATTTTTTTGCTTATTTAACAGTTAATCTGTGAGCCATGAGGTTACCTTAAAAAGTAAGTAAAGGAAGTTGGCACCACCAGAGTAAGTTACGAATACAGTGTTGTTATACAAATACAAAGCTGTCTTTTGCATAGAAAACAAACGATATTCAACTAATATGCTTCCTGATATTAGTACATCATTAAAAGAAAAAAAAAACAAAGAAAAAGAAATTAAAACTTTTTAAAAAGATAAAGAAACAGGAAAAACTGTAATACTGACCTAAATTTGACGATTATTTTTTTATATAGGTATCCCCTGCTCTATTGAAAGCTTGCCTTTTTTTTTTTTTAAGGTTTTATTTATTTATTTGACAGAGAAAAACACAGCTAGAGAGGGATCACAAGCAGGGGGAGTGAGAGAGGGAGAAGCAGGCTTCCCACCGAGCAGGGAGTCTGATGTGGGGCTTGATCCTGGACTCTGGGATCATGACCTGAGCTGAAGGCAGTCGCTTAACAACTAAGCCACCCAGGTACCCATAAAGTTTGTTTTTCAAATTTAACATTATATCACTTCACATACAAACCTACAGTAGTTAGGTTTTTTGCTAACCAGAAGAAATCTAAAGAGGGTTTCTATTTTTACAAAAACAAAACAAAATCAGCGTTCAGCCTATTTTACAGTGATCTGTTACAGAGGCACACAGAGCCCAAGCAATGAGAATGGCACAGCCAAGCTCCTTCCCCAGGAACGACAGTTCAGCATGTCAGCATCAGGAGGCCAGAGCTTCGAACTGTGTCTGTGGGCATCTGTGCTTTATCTCAATTATTTTGTGCCTCTACCAGCAAGATGTGCCCCCTAACATATCAGAAAAGCCTAAGACTAAGGTTATTTTGGGCTCTGAGAACACTCAAAAAATTTCCACATGAATTAGTGCTGTTTCTTTGCTTTATACCATTTCAACTTACAAAAGGTTTCATAAGAATGCTCTATTTTCAGATAGTGGGGGAAAAACCTTTACACTATACAAAGAAACGAACAGCATAATACTGAACTATTTTTACATCAGTTAAGCATTTATTCTTACTTACTTACTTACTATTATTCTTCAATAAAATACTGGTTTTCATTTGACAAAATTTTATTCTGTATTTTCTTTTTTGATGCTATCTTTTAATAGTTTTAATCCTGGCATTATGGAAAATATACAAAATGAACTGGGGTAATTTCTACCATTTCATCTCCTCTAGCATAGTTCATCAAACATGAGAATTGCCTACTCCTTAAAATTACACAACTGTACCAAAAATACCATATAGGCCTGATACCTCTTTGGATTTTAGCCCTTACAAACCTTTGAAAGTTCTTCCATGGTTTCTGGGCTCTTAGGTAACCAACTTCCTTCACATTGTCTAAGTATACTCCCTTAAACCTCACTTTTAAAGATCTATCCTACAGAAATAAAAGCACAACATATGTAACAGTATCACTTAAATGTTCATAAGCAGGAGAACAACTAAGTAAATTATGGAACATTTACCCACGTGAAAGCATTATAAACAAAAAGGTCGGGGCGCCTGGGTGGCTCAGTTGGTTGGGCGACTGCCTTCGGCTCGGGTCATGATCCCGGAGGCCCGGGATGGAGCCCCACATCGGGCTCTCTGCTCGGCGGGAGGCCTGATTCTCCCTCTCTCACTCCCCCTGCTTGTGTTCCCTCTCTCGCTTGTGTTTCTCTCTGTCAAATAAATAAAGTCTTTAAAAAAAAAAAAAGGTCTACGTATTAAATTGACTTAGATTTCATTGTGAATTTTTGTTTTGTTTTGTTTTTAAAAAAGGAAGTTACAGATGAAAGTATATAATACATTTTTATATTAGGAGGAAAGATCCTCATCTTCATGTCAGAAGCAAAGATACTACAGGGTTATATTTGTATAAGTGTAGACAAATCTAAAGAAAGATACCTCTCAAACTACTGACAAGTTAAATTTCTTAGGGAATGACAGCACAGCAGAGCAAAAGACAAACACACCCAAACAGCAGGGGGAGAATCATCAACTCTCCTAAGTACTCTGAGTGAAACCAAGACACAATGTTACTACCACAAGTCTTTACTGAGGCTTGTGTCTATTCCTGCCCTTGAATTCCAAGAAATCTTATATCCTTAAAATAATTCCTCCTTTTACAACTTACCCTGATTTGAACTACTTTAAGGTAGTTCTATTACTTGTAACTAGACTTCTAAGACATTAAGTTGATAGATCAATGTTGACTGCCTTTAATTCACAAAAAGGTAGGTTTCATGATGATCCTTTAAAGAGCCGTAGACTTAAACACACACAAAAGGAGCAAAGGCTACCTAGAGCAGAAAAACAGAGTAACACTGGAAGAAAAGCATTTTTCTCCCATGGCACTGTGGGATCTAGATCACAGAGAAAATGTATAATGGTGAGGTTAAGTGAGAACAGACTACAGAGGACAGATTTGAACTTGAAATGAAAGGTAACAAGGCACCATGGTGAGTTCATGAGCAGAGAGAAGTTATAAAGGCAGTATTTTAGAAATATTATTAGAATGGTACTAGAAAGCAAGATATATTGGAAGCAATAAAAATAGAAGTCAGGGGTGCCTGGGTGGCTCAGCTGGTTAAGTGACTGCCTTCGGCTCAGGTCACCATCCCGGAGACCCGGGATCGAACCCTGCATCAGGCTCCCTGCTCCGCGGGAAGCCTGCTTTTCCTTCTCTCACTCCCCCTGCTTGTGTTCTCTCTCCAGCTGTGTTTCTCTCTGTCAAATAAATAAAATCTAAATAAAATAAAATTTAAAAATAGAAGTCAGGAAATTAGAGGACTGACAATTCAAATAAAAAGCAAGGAACCAGAGAACTGGCAATGTTAATATAGGTTAGGAACTGCACAGAGAAATTTTAAAAAGATGATTCCCAAAGTAAAATGCCAAGGGTAAGAAACTGAGTAGAATAAATCAAAAAGCACCATTTCTAGAGTTTCGTTTGCTTTTTCTACAAAGATTAAAAGCAAAGACATTCTACAGTCTTTAGCTTTACTGAAATGATATAAAAAGAATCTATATGCTCTTTATTACATTTTAGTTGTGTAAGCATTAAAGAACTAAAAAGACTCTGATTTTAGTTCCTCCTCATTTGTAACTCAGCATGTAGTTCTGTAATCTAAACTGATACATCACACCGATAGAAAGACTAATATAATTAGCCATTATTTTGTATAACAATTTCATTCCCTGAATCATCAAATTTTTTTCTACAGAGAGAACTGAATTCAAAACCATCATATATACATAACTAGAAATAAAATGAAAGAAGCATGCAGCAAGAAGAGCTTACTGAAAAAAACCTAAGGTTCTGCCTAAAAGGGATCCACAAGGGGCGCCTGGGTGGCTCAGTTGGTTGAGCGACTACCTTCGGCTCAGGTCATGATCCCGGAGACCCGGGATCGAGTCCCACATCGGGCTCTCTGCTCCGCGGGAAGCCTGCTTCTCCCTCTCTCACTCCCCCTGCTTGTGTTCCCTCTCTGGCTGTGTTTCTCTCTGTCAAATAAATAAAATCTTTAAATACTTTAAAAAAAAAAAAAAAAAAAAAAGGGGATCCACAAGACAATCACAAAAAAACCTAAAACTTATTTTAAAAGCAGAACCTTATAGTGCCTTCAAAATAATAATCTTTTCAGGATGCGAAATACATACTGGGCTTACTTTTCTTTGTAGCTGCTTTAAGTTTTTAGTTTTAAGAAGTTTACCTGTAGGGCTAATACCTATTGTATTTCAAGTAAAAGAATAAATTTTGTAGAAATAATATATATAATAAAAGGCAGCTCCATCCAAATCGTGGCCAAATAAGCAACTTAAACACAGAAAAGAGAAACAAAGAGTTAAATATGCTAATGTAATTAAGTACAGATATAGAAAGATTCAAAATGCTAGTATACATGTGAGCCATGTACCACTCAGGTAGTAACACTGGTTGATACACAATTATGAAGGAGTCCCAAATCAAAAGTTAAAATATAGAAGCAGCTCCTGGTTCAGGTTAATTTTCTTTCTTATTACTGACATGATGACTACATATATAATGTACAGTGCCCAATATCTAAAGATGCTTTCCACTCCCCCACACATACACCTTTTATTTGTTTATCTTATTTCCTTTCACCAGGCTTGTCATCCCCTTCTACTTTCCCAATACTGGTCAAACTTCCTCTCTAATTCTACCTCCTACAGGGACATGAAACGTGCAATACACACTAATTCTTCCTTCTCTAAATATCCATTTAAAGCACAAACATTGCTCACCATCTCATTACACTGCTTTATAGTTACATCATTTCATTTTTAAGTTTTACTCCCCCCAGATAACTCATAATCTTCTTAAAGACAAGTTCTATATTATACTTTTCATTAATCTCTCACAAAAACCAAGACGATTGGTACACAGGGTCCTAACACACTCTTGACTCATTTATTCTTTTATTTGCAACCCAAATATCTGACTTCTTATGATTTTAGATTAACTTACTTTATAGCAAATGCTACAGATCATGTAAACTTTCTTGCTGTAATGGAATTTGATTTAACACACACACACACACACACACACACACACACACACACACACAAGCATGTTCTATCACACAGTCAGAAATCACATTTTCAATATGTGAGAACTGGGAGAAAAATCAGAAGGAATCTACCCACAGTGAAATAGAAACCAATGAATTTAGTATGGGAAGGAGAAAGATTATTTCATCTCTTGTGCTTTTCTTCTTTTGTCATTCTGCTGTAGATCAGACAGATTTTACTTAGGATTTTGGAACACAAGGTGGGGGAAGAGGATCAAAAGACTTATGGCTACTTGACTGGGACAACAAGTATCAACACGCAACCCATATACCCTCAGCTTCCACAATAATACAAACTGTTCAATTTTTCTCTGGCTCTATAAAGCACCTGTCTCCATGACAGAAGCAAATTCTACTCCCCAGGCTTCCCCACCTTAGTAATATAGCAACACAATCTATCCAGTTACTTATTCCAGAAACCAAGGAATCATCCTGCATCTTCTTTCCCCATTCCCATACTAATCCATAAGGATGACCTGTCCATTCTCTCTCCAAAATACATCTTGAATTCTTCTTCTCTCCATCTCCACTCTCAGTTCACTGTCATCATATCAGTTCACTGTCATCTGTAACTTCGATTAAAATAACCTTCTAACAGCCATTCACACTTCTCTCTTGCCCACCACCTTCCTCTGAATCCATTCTCTACACAGGAGCAAACGTGAACTTAATATAAAACAGATCACTATGCTCCCTGCTTTAAAATCTGCAGTGGCTTCCCAAAGCACTTAAAATAAAATTTAATCTCTGCCAAGGCTTACAAGGAGCAGTGACATCTGGTACTATACCTCTTTTTTAAACTTTACCTCACACCACTCTCCTCATCTGTAAATACACTCCAGAAAGCCACCAAAGATAGTCTCTCAGTTCCTCAAATACTCTTTTCCTATCTCAGGTCTTTGCACCTGCTGTTCCCTGCTTGAACTGTTCCTTCTCCTGTTTTTCAAATGGCTAGATCTTTCTCATCTTTTAGGTCTCAGATCAAATATCATCACCTCAGAAAGGCCTTCCCCAACCTATAAAGCATCACTTCTCAAGCAGAAAAAATTATTCTCTATCTAAACCCCTTGTATTTCTTTTTTGTAACACCTTGGTGATATTTATGTATTTGCCAATTTATTTTCTATCTGTCTCTACCACAGGAATAAAAGCTGCAAAAGCGTAAGGAATACACCTGTCATGTTTTTTGCTGTATCACCAGCATCTGGCATAGTGTTGGCCATGGAGCTAGCACCAAACCTGTGCCAGTCTTTGTTCCAAACACTGAGAACACAGCAGCGAATTAAAACAGACAAAAATCCCTCACCGTATGGACATAACTCTCTGCTAGTTATTTAGAAGATAAACAAAGTAAGTAAATTATTTAACATACTCAAATGTCACAAGGGCTGTGGAGAAAAATAAAGCAGAGAAAAACAGCAGAACTAAAGAGCTGCAATTTTAAATGTGAAGTCAGGGAGCCCTCATTTGAAAAAGTCTTATTTGAGCCAAGATCCTATGAAGTGGAGGCAGAAAGCATTCCAAGAAAAGAAATAGTAAGTGCTAACACTGAGTGTAGAGTGTGCCTGACATCTTCAGAGACTAGAAAGAAGAACATCAGTATGACTGAAACAGAAAATACCAAAGAGAAAGCAGTAGGAGATGATGTCAAAGAAGTATAGAACTGAAACAAGGCCTGAGGGACACCAGAAAGACTTTGCTTTTTTAATAAATGAGATGGGAAGCTATACTAGAGCATTTGGGGTAGAGAAATAATATAAGCTGAATGATTTTTTAGAGATCACTTTGGCTGCAATGTTAAGAACAGAGAGTATCTGGGAAGGAGGTAAGAGTGAGAGCCAGAAGACCAGTTTGGAGATAATTACACACTACAACTGCCAGGAGAGAGATGATGGAGACATGAGACATTGGTAGACACAATGACGTATGGTTAGATGGTGGATATGTTGTGATGACAGAGCCAAAGGATATGCTGACAGACTAAGTTTGGTCTGTGACAAGAAAGAGTATGTCAACAATTAACTCCTGAAGTCCTAACCTCAGCAACAGGAAGAAATGAATCGCTATTTATTAAGATAGAAAGACTACGTGCGAACAGTAAGTGTAGAAAGTGTTCAGTTTTAGCCATATAGAATTTGAGACATCTAGTTGATATCCAAGTGGAAATGTGGATGTGTAGCTGAATACAGAATAGAGAGATCTAGGGATAAAATAAAAATGTGGGAGTCACTGGTGTGTATATACATTTATATATGTAAAACTGAGTGAAATCAACAAGAAGTATACAAAGAGAGAAGTTCAAGGCCTAAGCCTCAAGATACTACATTTAGAGTAAAAAGAGGAGAAAAAAACCAACTAGTAAGAATGAAAGGAATGACCAGTGAGGTAAGTTAGGAGAGTGATGTCCTAAGAGCAAAGTAAAGAGTTTCCAAGATCAGGGATTGATCAACTCTGTCAAGCAAGATGAGGATGTAGAACTGACCACTGGACTTAATTAATCTCAAGATCACTGGTGACATTGATTAGCCGCAGAAGAGCTGACTAACATGGACTGAAGAGGAAATGGGAAGAAGAGATGTAGTACAGACAACTCTTTTAAGGAGTTTTAGTAAAAGACCAAGAGAAGAACTGAAGTAGTGTTATATTCTTGTTTTTATTTTATTTTATTTATTTATTTAAATTTTATTTATTTATTTGACAGGGAGAAACACAGCCAGAGAGGGAACACAAGCAGGGGGAGTGGGAGAGGGAGAAGCAGGCTTCCAGCGGAGCAGGGAGCCCGACGTGAGACTCCATCCCGGGTCTCCGGGATCATGACCTGAGCCAAAGGCAGCCGCTTAACCAACTGAGCCACCCAGGCGCCCCTATTTATTTTTTAAAAGACTTTATTTATTTGACAGAGAGAAACACAGCTAGAGAGGGAACACAGCAGAGGGACTGAGAGAGGGAGAAGCAGGCTTCCCGCCGAGCAGGGAGCCCGATGTGGGGCTCGATCCTGGGTCTCCGGGATCATGACCTGAGCCGAAGGCAGTTGCTCAACCAACTGAGCCACCCAGGCGCCCCCCTGTTTGTTTTTTAAAACTGGGAGAAATTACATGGAAAAAAACTGATGATGAAGGAGAAAAAACAACGAGAGACAGTAGCAATGTCCTTCACTGGGTGAGAAGGGGTAGGATCTAGTGAACAAGTGGAAGAGACGAACTTAGAAAATAATAAAGATAATTGATCTATAGTTACTATAGAGAAGGACAATGGGAAAATGTGGGTATGAGAAGCTGTGGAATGAAATGCCTCATTAAGTCTATGATAAGTGGTCCACAGTCAACAGCCTGTGGGCCAAATGTAGCCTACTGCCTTTTTTTGTAAATTAAGTTTCATTAGAACATAGCTACATTTGTTCATTTACATATTGTCTATGGCTGCTATCATGTTACAACAGCAGCTGATAGGCTCAAAGAAACCACACAGCCCACAAAGCCTAAAATATATATTATCTAGCCATTTATAGCAAAAGTTGCCAACCTGTTATAAAGGAATGTTCCAAATGTTAATTCTTTTGTGTTGAGGATCAGCTAACTGATTTTGAAGAAAGAAGGTTAAGTAAAGAATAGCATTTAATGAAAGAATACATCATTCCTAGTCTCTGAGCACAAAATAAGTATATTATGAGTAATCAAACATTAATTTCATTCCTTATCTCTCAGAATATTTTTATATCTACTGCAACATTAGTTTTGAACCAGCTGTACCTCTACAAGAAGGGTATGGTTTTGACAGTTACTATGAGATCTCTCAAAAAAGTGGACAAATAAGAAAAAAACTAATTATATATATATATTATATATATACAAAACATAACAGCACTGCAGATTAATGACTGTTTTTTAAAAAATTTCAAGACAAAGGGATATAACATCTTTTCCACGAGTAAATTTCCATCACTTGATTTACACTTATTTTGTATCTTAGCATCCCAGAAGTGACATCAGACTAAAAGAAATACAAACATTTTATTCAAAGAAATCCCCATCTTATCAGAAAATAAAATGTGTTTGGCTTTCCAAATGCCTCACACATGGATTTGCCTAAAATATTCAACCTTGCATCTCACTACCTCTCGTTCCCCTAAAATAAAACTTGTTACAGTCAGACCAACCTTCTCCCCATCTTGGATCAGCCCTCAGTCATTTTCAACTCCAACCTTTCCTCAATCATGTTATGCCTAACAAACCTTGACTCGTAAGTTAAAACTCTTCTGCAGTAATACATCTTCAAGAAACCCGCCAGCCCTCACCAATTTCCTTTCTATCAGAACTCAGACTTAAAACCCACACCATACAAATGCACATTCATTTATCTGCTATTTGTACTGTTTCATATGTGTTAATCTGGGTTCCTAACTATCTATAAGTACTTTGAAGGCAAAGAATTCCTCTTATTCTTTCATATTACTAAAATGCTGGGCACAGCACTGATTATTCTCAACACATTCTTATTGATCAGTGTAACCTAAGTATATAAAAACGTGCTACATTAAAGGAAATCCATCATCCACTCAGCTAGCAGGTATAATGCTTGACCTATTCAGACAGTTGCACATACTTGTACATAGTAGACACTCAACAAATGTCTGCAGACTGAATAAAGGACTGAATGTATACATGAATGATGAATAATGGGCATCTTCATAAGGTGGAAGAAAAGGGCAAACTGTAGATGAATGGGATCATTGTGAAGCTACAGATCCTAAATTCATAAGGGCCAAATATCCATCAGAGCATTTTCTGCTGCAATCCAATTCAAACTATTTTATATACAAAATTTTGGCCACATAGGACTGGAAAGGACACCAGGGTAACTGACAGGATAAAAAGAAAACCATAGATACTCTTACCATGGTCCCTAGAACTGAAACTGGCATGCTATCTCCAACCATCTCCTATTTCCATACGGCTTCGCTTTCTCCTACTACAGATGGGGTTTTCATTCATGTGGGAAAGAATGTCACTGACACCCTACCAGATTAATAACTTTAGAGAAAAAGGAGCATCTTTCTCCTAGCATTCCATAAACCAATTTCAAAGAAGGATTCTTGATTAACAAGATTCTACTTGATTAACAGGCAATCACTGTTTCAATAAGGATGACCAGGCTTGGGTTATAAGACCATAGGATTTGCCTACTAACCACTTATAAGAGGGGAGAAATGGCCCCCCAAACCAAGAGATACTGAGTTGATAAAATTAATACACAGCTGACCCTTGAACAAGACAGCTTTGAACCATTCAGGTCCACTTATACACGAACTTTTTTGATACAGTATAGTACTATAAATGTATTTTTCTCTTCCTTATGATTTTAATAACATTTTCTCTTCTCTACCCTACTTCACTATCATCTGTTATTAAGAATACAGTATCTAATACATATAACATACAATATATGTTAATCAAATATTCATGCTATCAGTAAGTCTTCCAGTCAAAAGGTGGCTTATAGTAGTTAAGTTTTAGGGGAGTCAAAAGAATACATGCAGATTTTCAACTGTGGGGGGGGGGTCAGTTTCCCTAACCCCTACATTGTTCAAGGTCAACAAATACATATTTCTTTTCCACCAACTATAACTTTTAACAATCCAATTTTAATTAGGAATTAGTGATGATTTTACCACATTGTAAAATTATTTGACTTTCCATGAAACCAATATTTTTCAGCTATCACCATTTCTTGAAATGAGACCCGTGTGAGACTTACTTAATTGCCCTAAGCTTCAAGTCATGCAACTTCATTCTGATATTCTGATATCTGTTTCATGCAGTCATACCAATAGTGATTTTAAAATTTAGTCAGACTTTGCTCACAATTTTTCAAGATGATATAATCCAAATCATTTTGTTCAGTCATCATATAGCAGCCTCTTATTTACTTCATTACTTTTGTTGAAGTTTTCATTCTTAATCATATTACTTTTTCTAAGAATTTTAGATCAAACACAGTAAAGAAAATTCTTAGCACTCAGCATTTACTCTACTCCGGTACAACACAATACCCATGTGAACCTAATAAAGGCAAACAAATGTTATGTAGGAAGCAATTACACATATAAATGAACATGGGTAATTACCCAGTATCTAAGCTTTGCTGCTCTCTACTCACTGTAGTTAGTTGTTAGACATTAACTTCTAATAAAAAACATTCCTGCCTGTATGAAAAATGGCCCTGAAAACAAAGCCATCTACTAGTAAAACTCAAGGCAAAACATGGTTATGATTACTGAAGTAATAATTTAAGTTGGCACAGTCTACTTCAGCTATTTCAGTAGTTATGTACATAATCTTATTTCTAATTTACTGTTATGTTTATGGGTATATTTATGTTATTTGATGAGAGGAATTATATGATACTGTGGTATCCCAGTACCTATCCAAAACAAACAGTAAGAGACACTCATGTTTCATGGGTAGATAAACCATGTTTTTGTACAAGGGTACAATATTTTCCACTGAGTATGCAAAGCTTTCCTTTTAATACCATGGATGTGATGGTGGATTTTTTTTTTTCCCTTCTTTTTGTTCATACCAGGATATTCAAAAGATTGTCTTCAGGAAACCAGTCATAACTCTCAAGTACCTTTTCTGACTCATAATGTAGATGCCATTAATCCTAATATAAATATATATCAGTTTTTCTTTAGGTGTATTACTTTGCACTTATTAGAGCAAAACACAAACACTCTTCTGGTCATTTATACAACTTCAAAACATCTTCCAACCATATGTAACTCCATCGTTCATTACCCAGAAGCCCTTAATGCTATCTTTATGTTTAGAAGAATATAGTTAGAATTATCTCTAGATCGCTAATGAAGTATTAAATAATAAACTACAAAACCAAAAAGACCCTTTTGCTTATATTAAAAAAAAAACCTGTATTTTATTTTACTTAGGCCAAAAATAAAATTATAAAAAACTTATGTATACATTAACTATTTTACTTTACTTTGTCCAATATCAAAACACATTAACTTACTGCTTAATAGACTACATGCTGTAATACTTCAATCTTTACCATACCTCCTTCTTCAAGGAACAAAAGGCACGCAATTTAATGCTTGGACAAAGCCACAATCAGGAACAGTGATCAAAAGAAGAGACGATATCTGGAAATGAAGACCAAGATTTTAAAACTGACTGCAAAACCTGTTAGTAAAATGTTTTTATACTCTTGATTCAATTATGCTTCATATTCGACTTACATGTTTAAATTTAAGAGGAAAAAGAAAACCTCTCTGCACTTTTGGCAAATAACCTATCACTGCTACTCCATAGTAACATGTCATAAATTTATAAAAATCACAAAACTCCAAGTTTAGAAGGGATCTTAGACTCAATCTAATTTTTGTTTATTTCAAGATCAGGAAAATGAATCTTGCCAAAATCACAAACTAGAACAATCTAGATCTGATTCCAAGCCAGATATCCTACTACCACAATACTACCTCTTTATACTCACTCGAGCTTTCTAACATCCCATGAAAACTGCTGCCCGCCTAAAGCCAATACTCCTACACACACCTGAAACACTCATAGCCTACACACCTGGAATCAGATAATAAATAAAAATTTCAACTTCACTACAATTCTTTTCTTCTGCTTATAGTGCTTTATCACAAAACTTCTGGTAGAGTCCTTGAAGGAAACTGAGCAAGACTCAAGTCTTTTATCATCAAAAAAAAAAAGAGTTGTATTAAGTGATCTAAAGCAAGACAATGTTTCCATAAGAACAATTTCAAACAGAAAAGTAAACAATAAAAGTACATTAAAGGACATGTTTAAAGTATATTCCAAAGTCAAATGGTATATTTATGTTAAATATATCCTCTGGAATGTTTCAAGATACAAAAACTTGGGACTGCATATACTATTAAGAAAGGATAGGATTCAAAGTCTGACAATAATTAAAAACAACTCAACCACTTAAAAGCTCATACATTATCAATGCACAGGTAGGTATTCATTGTGGTTGTATATCCTTTTACCCTTCCATAAAAATAGATGTAACATTTTGAATTGACATTCAACCTTACTTTCACTGCAACAGTGAGGAATAATTTGGATGTGCAGAACAGGTCAGATACCTGCATTTTATCCCTCCCTCCTCTTTTGTTAACAATTTTCTAAACCCGGGGCTCATCTTATTTATAAGAATTTTAACAAAAATGAACGTGGTCTACCATGCTTACCATCCTATGAAATGCTAACACCCTGAAAAATGTTAAAAGAATGCAGCATCTTTCTTTATAAGTATCAGAAACATACAGTTTTGCGAAAAGATAATGAATCCATTTCTATGGATTTGCAGTTAAAACTTTGAAAGATGTCAGGGCATTTCACTCCCTTAACTTAAACGGTTTCTATCTGTTCAACCTGAAAATGCTAACTTTAAGGTACACTCAAATCAGATCCCTGGCTGCATAAAAAAACAAAAAAAACAGTAAACTAGGCCTAACACACAGTCACTCAAGTTAATGAAATTCCTACCCTAATGTACAGTTTAGTGTCTTGTTTCACCACTGCTACAACCAAAGTTCAGCATTCTTACGAATCCCTTAAATACTGACTTATTTTTTCTGGTGTTTTTTAGACTTTTGATATCCAAACATACCCAACCAATGTTTTGGCTAAAATAGCTTATAAATACTAAACGCCCCCCAATTTAAGCCTAAAAGAAAACTGAACCTAAACTTTTGTATTCTGAACCTTAAATCTTCCACATCTGTTTTGTTGGTCTACTTAAAAGAGTTACAACATTTCACCTCTAATACATTCACCCTATGTATTTTCCATTATCATATCCATCTAGGAAAAGACTCTACTTGACAATGAGGACACCATGTTAAGAACAGACTCAAAATGGACCCTACAAGTGAGAAAGCCAGTTACAAAGAAATCCATCTGCCACTGGGTGTGGTTGGGGTCTGCAAGAAGGGCGCCTTTGGCCAACTCTGTGGAGGACGGAGCGCGCGCCAGAGAGCTGAGCGTAGCTGCAAGAAAAGACCTCCAATGACCAGAGACTGGACCCACAATGGGGATGCCGTCGAGTCGGACTGCCGTGGGCCTGTGAATCTACAGCTCGAGGGGTGCGGTCGTAGCAGTACCCATGCAGTCTCCACCAGCCCCGGAATGCGCCGAGTGGGTGCTTCGAGCGCCGCGCGCCCCGCTCCGTCCCAAACACCGCGCCCGATCCGCCCCTTCCTCCAGGGTTCGGCTCCCCTTGGGCGCGCGGAGGCACACTGTCGCCGCGCTTTCACTCCCGCTCCTAGGCTGTGGGAGAATGTAGAGTTCAAAGAGCCCGAACGTAGTGATAACCCAGCTAAGAAGGGGAAGGTTAGCTCTAGCAGCCTGCAGGAGCGCCGAATAAAATAGCCGACTTCTCTAGAAAAACTTTGCGGCAAGTTAGGCGGAAGCGCTTAATAGCCGGGACTATTTAGCAGGCGTTTCCTATCCCAAGAGGCGGATCCCTGAGCAGGTTCAGGGACCCTGACACCCCCACAAACTCGCACCTTGCCCCCTGGCTGGCCATCTAGAAGTCCCGGCATCCCAACAAGTCTGGGCGGCCCCGCTCATAGGGAATACCTGTCGTGGTCCCCATTGCCTGCGAGTCCCTGATGGCGGCCATTACGCTTCCATCCGGGTATTGCCGAAAAGCCGATCGCGGCGCTACGAGAGCACACGCTGAGGCGGAGGGATCCGCCGGGCTGTACCTGAAGCGAGCGGAAGAGGACGGAGGCCGGCAGGGTCCGCGCCTTAGCGTGGCGAGAGTAGGCCATTGAGCTGGGCCGGCAGCTGACCTCGCAAATTAGCGCCCTTCCCGGTTCCCCGCCACGCCGGTGACTCACTCTCCCCCTGTGCTCTCCAGCAGCTGGAGAGATCCTACTGCCAACGTTATGGTAGACAGACCTCTACTCTGTGCTCTTCAGGGTAGACAACAGAAGCAGGAACTGTAGTCTTGGCAAGCCTTAACTTACTGGGAATGGTCTCAACCCAGAGATTTTAATCATTTCCGGCTTTGCAAATGGCGTCTCCCGCCCCCCCTCCTCGTTGCTTTTGACTCCCAGGTTTAAGGAGCCATTGCAGCCCACGTCAATGAGGAAGCTCTCCCAAGTCCCTCAAGAAGACCTACTGAACTCCAAACGTGTACATATTTAATAATTGTTCTGAAAATTGTCGTTAAAACAAGGGAGGCTTTCATCCCCATCAAAGGAATCTTTCTGCAGCATCACAGAACTGGGCTGGACAAAGAGGTCAATTAGTACAATGATTGGGTTTCTCCCAAAGGCCAGTATCGCTCCCCTTCTCTATTGTAGAGTGTTTCTGGAAGCCAACCTATTAATCCCACCTTTTACATATTTTACATATGACATACTTTCATATGTATAAAAATGGCAAAAACTGTTAAAAAAAAAAACAACTGGGGTGGAGGGATACATCAAATTATTAAAAATGGAACTACAATGAAATTGTCTTCAGGGTTTTCGTGTGTGTTTATTTTCTTGGGAAGTATATATGGTGTTTATGAATGGAAAAAATTTTTAATATTTATCATAAACGTTTTTATTGTCTTAAGAATGTGCTTTTGAAAATGTCAACCTGTAGCCAGACTCAAGATTTTATGCATCCTTTAATAAAAAGCTCACTGAGAAATCCTCACTGTCCTTAAGGAGCTTTCTTACCACTGTGTCTATTGGTCTACATGATGCCTCCTGGAAGAGGCAAATGAGCAGTAATCCACGTTAGATGTACTCCTGTATCTTGTACTCATATGCCTGTATAAAATACACAAGGAGAAATCTTCTGTAAATACCAAAAGGGAGGCTATTATAAAATAAAAAACATGTTTACAAAATGGATTTTATTTTGCATTAAACATCATCTCCCTCTTTCTGGTCTTCCTTTGCATGCAAGTCACACACACACTTTACAAAGTAAAGAGAGGATAAGAGCTTTTTTAATAATTTTTTTAACAGTAAAAAAGAAGATGATAGTGGGAATGTGATCAGAATTGTTTGGTTTGTGTTTTGATGTAATTTTTGTTTTTCAGATTAAGAAACTGCACCCCTTTCCTCCACAGTATTTGCATCATAACTTCATTTTCATTTATGCATGTATGTTCATCTAAAAACATTACAAACCTGCATATATGATATGGAAGAATTGGAGTGTGTGGGTTTGTTTGTTTTTTTAAGTAAACAAGGTATGATTCAGCCACAAATTTCTCTCTTCCCTCTTTTCTTCTGCCACCTATATCACACAACCTCCACCCACTTTCTTGCCCTCTTTTTGGATTTTGAACATTAGGTTAGCACAGAAAAAGGGAGTGAAATGGAAAGGAAGGACAGAAGATGTTAAAAGAGAGAGGAAGAAAAAATACAAAGGAAAGGAAGTGGTATTATAGCTTAAGAGGATATTTTGTACTTAAGAAGGATAGTTAGTGGGGATGGGGCACCTAATTTAATGCTTTAAATAGGTGATTCCTGTGAATACATTAATCTACTATTTACTAACTGAGATCATTTAATCTCTGAGTTTCACAGAATTATACAATACATAACTAACAGTTGATAGAGTATAGAGAATAATCAACCCCATTGCACCCACAGTGTAAATAAATGGTAGAAGTGATGATGGTGCTGATAGTCACAAGGTTTCCATCTTGATTACAAACCTCTTTCTCCTTTCCAATATATAATTCATGGTCATTGTATCATGAAGCAGATCACTTCAAGGCAGAGAAATTTTCTCCTAAAAAGAATATATAAGTGGAAATTACATTTCACTCTAGGGTTTCATATGTCTGAATCATAGGCAACACCATATCATAATAAAGTTACAAGCCTATATATACATATGTAATGTTTATACTATTTATTATATATCTACATAAGTATATATTTACAAAAACAGCATACTTTAAGTCATAGCTTAGTGTATAGTATTATATATTACATAGATGATAACAGTTAACAATTGTAATTAAAGAATTAAATGATAAAATTTTAAGAGTAAGTTTCCCTGAAAAATGTCACTGATTTTGCTGATCTCAACTCAAGTCCCAACTTCCTACTTCCAGTAGTATAATCAAGTACACCCAGATCTGGAAAAATAAAAATACCAAGAACCTGGTAATCTAGCTTAAAATGGCCCCTTTCTTGGTCAAGAATTTCTTGGTCAAGAGATTACTCTCTTCAAGCTATCAAACAAGTGTTAGTTGAACATGAGCTTCAAGAACTGTCCTTACCAATGTCCTTTGTATGCATGTTACTTAATGTTCATTCAGCAGATATGTTCTTGACCACCTGTTATGTGCCAGAAATTGTGCTAGTAATAAATAAGATGTGATTCATCAAGGAGTAACTAGTTTGACAGGAGATTCTTAGTATCTAAAAGATTTCATAATTCAACAGAGCAATTCCAAAAATGGGGTTTCAGACACTACAACAGGTGATGAGAAAGATCTTTCTAGGATAGGTATCCCTGCCAGTTTTCTCTCAACCCTGACTTCCTAGATGATTAAGACTTTAGATATGTTGCTATTTTTATTAAGTTGTTATTAAAGATGTTGTCATTTTCTTTTAGTTCTTTCAGTGGATACTATATTTAACTATGAAGAACATTAAACTATATAAACTATATTTGCATTCCCTAAATATTTTAGGGTATCTTTCCCTCTCCCCAGTCACATCAAATTCTTTATAAGAATCCCTGTATCCTGAGGGCAAGAGAACAAATGGTACAGATAACTGAAGTCCTAGAAGAAAAAAAGAGGAGGGGTTCAATTAGTTAAGCATCTGCCTTCAGTTCAGGTCATGATCCTGGGGTCCTGGGATAGAGCTCTATGTAAAGCCCCCTGCTCAGCAGGGAGTCTGCTTCTCCTTCTCCCTCTGCCCCTTCTGCTGCCTGGCTCTCCCCCATGCTACTCCCCCCTCTTGTGTTTGCTCTCTCTCTCTCTCAAATAAATCAATAAAATCTTTTTTTTAAAAAAAAGGAAGAAAAAGAGAAACTGTAATCTTTGTTCATTATATTTCTTTTAAGAAGATGTCTGGTATACATATATGTTATATAAACTTTTTTGTATACTTTTTCATACATAAAGTACATTTCATTATTTGACATTTTAAAAGAATAAAAAAGTATAAGGCTTGTGTGTGTGTGTGTGTGTGTGTGTATGTTACATAGAGATTAAACTCTAGGTAACTAATTCTAACTAAACTAAACTAAACTCTAAGTAACTAAACTCTAGGTAAATAATTTCTGTGAGCCCAGAGACATTGGACCATGTTAATATCAATAAATTACACTTAAGAACTTGTAAGAGTAGATCATTTTGGCTCATTACTGTAAAGTTTCCAAGTGGCAACAACCTGCAAATTTTTCTAACTTCTCCCTTCAAACAAAAACAAAAACCTAGATTTTCTTGTTTTAAATAATCATATTCCTTAATGATGCTATATATAATATCTCAGAGATCCTGAAGTTATGTTAAGTATGTTCATGTTTTGTTAATGTTGTTTGCTGGGGGAGTGGCAGGTAAGGGGATATACTGGTCCTTGCAATATATCCTACAATGCCAGATGGAGTAATGAGAAACAATTATGAAAAAGGAAAGAACCAACAACTCATTTCATTTAGTTTCACATGCCATGTTCCTGTTGACGTTAAGATATTTCAAAGCAGTGAGGCAATCCTAGAGTGCCAAGATAGATTAGGATTTAAGAGTATACTATAGCAATGGGAAGAACATAATTTGTTAAAGAGGAAAGTATTAAATGCAAGGAGGAAGGGAAAGCTCTATTCTAAAACTTTATAGATAAATACAGAGAGGTTTCAGTTGGAAGCTGAAAACAGAGGACAGCATGTGGATGAAGGTAAAGGTACATGAACACAGCTAGGATTGATTTGAGAAGAGATTCAGAACACCTCAGAGAGATGGAGGAGACAGATGATACTATCACAATATAAATTAACAAGAGTAGCTTAGAGTTTAATAAACATATTGGAATGTCTTCTAAGTGCTATAGCATACAAATACTTGTCTCTGTAATCAGGCATGAGGTTTATCAATATTGGATAAAGGGACTAGGCAACTCGGTTTGCAAAAAAAAAAAAAAAGAAGAAGAAGAAGAAAGAAAGCCCTGATTTATACCGGTTTTCCCTAGCTCTTACTTTTTTAGTCAAAAGCATCTCAATTTGGATAATTGCATGATAGCTGTAATGATAAAGGAAAACTGATAGAAATCTTACCTGTTAAGAGTAAGTAAATAATCTCATCAATATTTGACTTGCCTTGTTCTTGCTCAGAAAAAAACCAAAGAATTCTTCAATAGTAAGAAAAAAAGGCACTAGCAAGAATTATTGTGGTGAATTTAAGGCTAATCAGCAAAAAGGAAATAGTTGTGCATCATGTAATGTACTGAGTGGGTTGGCAACAGTACTCAGCAGTAGGCATCTAGTCTCTCAGCACTGGGTTCTTCCATTCCTCTTACCTTAATTTGCACAACAAGGGACACTCACTATTGGGAACACATCTACTAGGGCCTGGTTTTCAATCTGACCAAATATACATCACCTGAAAGAGGAACATAAGTTCCCAAGACTTGCAAGAAAAAAAATTAACAGGAAGAAAGGTAAAAACCAAATAACATATACCATCTGAAAAAGAATAATTCAAAAAGACTAGAATTTAGAATAAACATACTAACTCTATTTAAAGATATGAAGGGAATTAGTATACAAAGCAAGAACAAGAAATCATTGAAAAGTGTAGAAATATTAGACTGAGTCACATACTCCCCTTTAGAACAAAGGGAATGACAAAGGAAAATAGGATTGTTGTGACTGATTTAAACCAATTGTGATTTCTACTCTGGGATTGGGTAAATTGCCACCTGGGGAAAAAAAACAGTAGAATTCTATAAGTTAAATACATATAGTAAAAGTCCTTTAACATTATATTTCTACATTTTTCCAGAGTAAAGTATTTTTTAAAGTTGGCATAAAGTGAAGAGAGGCAAACTGAAGGAGACCCCATAACCAGCCATTTTTTTATTTAATAGATTTCCTAACAGATGAGGAAACCTGGAGGGACAACTGGACCACAACAGAAAAAGGAGACACTATCCTGACAGACAGTTTTGCATTTACTAAGTAAGTCAACTGAGAGTAATAGATGTATCCATGGAGCACAGATCTTCACTTAACTACTTCTATCACCAAGATGGCCAAGAAACCAAAGAAATCAAAGATATGCAAATTGGCTCTCAAACCCAAGAAACCAAAGATATGCAAATTGGCTCTCACGACAAAAGAAAAGATCCATAAGATTTAAATAAAAAAGGTGCCCATATGAAGTTATACCACAGCCTTTTTTCCTCTCAGGTGAAATAAAAGAATTCAAGAAAAATACTCACAAAGACTGATATTTATGATCTGCCAATAAAACTCTAGGACTCCACAATACAGCCTATTATTTAATAACCAAAAATGTTTAATTAGTTGTCTCACTTTTAATTTTTTTCTTTTTTTATTAATTTTTATTTTTTCCATAACCCAGCCACCCTATTCCTCCCCCTCATCCCCCAGCAACCCTCAGTTTGTTTCCTGAGAGTAAGAATCTCTTATGGTTTGCCTCCCTTCCTGGTCCCATCTTGTTTCATTTTTTTTTCCCCTCTTCCCCCCCTTGGTCCCCCTCCCTGCCTCTCGAATCCTCCTATCAGAGAGATCATATTATAATTGTCTTTCTCTGCTTGACTCATTTCTCTCAGCATAATACCCTCTAGTTCCATCCATGTTGTTGCAAATGGCAGGATTTTATTCTTTTTGATGGCTGCATAGTATTCTATTATATATATCTCACATCTTCTTTTTCCATTCATCTGTTGGTTCTTTCCATAGTTTGGCTCTTGTGGACATTGATGCTATAAACATTCAGGTGCATGTGCCTCTTCAGATTACTACATTTGTAAATTTAGGGTAAATACCCAGTAGTGTAATTGCTGGGTTGTAGGGTAGCTCTATTTTCAACTTTTTGAGGAATCTCCATAGTGTTTTCCAGAGTATAATTGCCTCACTTTTAAATATAAGCTGTAGGTAGCCAAGGATAACCAGCAATTCAAGAAAAGGCTCTAAAAAATATAGACTTTTTTTGTAAAAAAACAAAAAACAAAAAACAAAAAACAAAAGCAAGAAAGTAAGTCTGAAGAAAAAGTTGGTGCAGTAAGCAGAAGAAAGCAAAACAAAACAAAAGCAAGTATAATATCCCCAGATAGATAAAAAAAAAGATATTGCTCTATGAAAGAACAGAAATACTGTGAAAAGGGGATATCCTGAGGCTAAGAAGAAGCTCTTGAAAATTTAAAGTATGCTATAAAATAGTCAATAAGCAGTTTTGAAAATAAAATTGTAAAAGATGTCTCTCCAAAGTAGAAAAAAAATCACAGTTAAAAAATAGAAAGCATAAAAAGTTAAAATCTAACATCCAATTAATAGGAGCTCTAGAAAATGAGAAAAAGAAAAATAAGAAAGAATTATTAAATACATAATACAAGAAAATGTCCCATAACTGAAGGATATGCATTTCCATCCTGAATATACTCACGGGATGCCCACAACAGTGACACACTAAGATATATCACTGTAAAATTCAGTATATAAAAAGCCTAAAATCTTTCTGAAAGAAAAAGCAGGTCATGTGCAAAAGATTGTGAATAAAAATAGAATCAGAGTTCCCAACAATAATACAAATAACTAGTCTAAAATGGAGCAATGTCTTTGAATTCTAAATACCTTTAACATTCTTTTTCCAACACAGGGTTCTATAATCAGTCAAGCTATCAATTAAACATAAGAGTGGAATGAAGACATTTTCATAAAGGCAAATTGTCCAAAATTTACCTCTCTTGTATTCTTTACCTAGAAATTAATGCTTCACTAAAATAATGCTTCCTCATAATAATGAGGAAGACACAGAAACTAAGAAATAGAAAATGTAAGTCAGGGGGAAAAAAACAAGAAAACTCCCAAGAAAAAAACAAAGAGATATTTGCAAATGACACTACAAGCAAAGGGCTGATATCCAAGATCTATAAAGAGTGTCTCCCAAAAAACAAAGAATCAAGTCAAAAAGTGGGCAGAAGACATGAACAGACACTTCTCCATAGAAGACATAGAAATGGCTAACAAATACATGAAAAAATATTCATCATCATTAGCCATCAGGGAAATTCAAAGCAAAACCACACTGAGATACTACATTATACCATTTAGAATGGAAAATTTTGACAAGGCAAAAAACAAGTGTTGGAGAGGTTGTGGAGAAAGGGAAACCCTCTTACACTGTTGGTGGGAATGCAAGTTGGTGCAACCACTTTGGAAAACAGTGTGGAGATTCCTCCAAAAAGTTAAAAATATGAACCAGAAATTGCACTTCTGGATATTTACCCCAAAGATACAGTTGTAGTGGAAGAAAGGGCCATGTACACCCCAATGTTCATAGCCACAATGTCCACAATAGTCAAACTGTGGAAAGAACCGAGATGCCTTTCAACAAATGAATGGATAAAGAAGATATGATCCATATACACAATGGACTATTACTCAGACATCAGAAAGGATGAATACCCACTATTTGCATCAACAAAGATGGGACTGGAGGAGATTATGCTGAGTGAAATAAGTTAAGCAGAGAAAGTTAATTATCATATGGTTTCAGTTATCTGTGAAATATCAGGTATAGCATGAAGAACATTAGGAGAAGGGAGGGGAAAATGAAGGTGTAGGGGGGAATCAGAGTGGGCTCTGTGCTCAGCGGGGAGCCTGCTTTCCCCCTCTTTCTCTGCTTGCCTCTATGCCTATTGTGATCTCTCTCTGTGTCAAATAAATAAATGAAATCTAAAAAAAAAAAAAAAAGAACAAGCTTCTAATTTCATTGATTTATTCTACAGTTCTTTTGGTTTCTATTTCATTGATTTCTGCTCTGATCTTTATGATTTCTCTTCTCCTGCTGAGTTTAGGGTTTCCTTACTGTTCTTTCTCTAGTTCCTTTAGGTGTAGGGTTAGGTTGTGTACTTGTGTACTTGAGACCTTTCTTGTTTCTTCAGAAAGAAAGTATTTTGTATTGCTATAGACTTTCTTCTCGTGACTGCCTTTGCTGTGTCCCAAAGATTTTGAACAGTTGTGTTTTCATATTCATTTGTTTCCATTAATTTTTTAAATTCTTCTTTAATTTCCTGGTGGACCCATTCATTCTTTAGTAAGATATTCTTTAGCCTCCACATATTTGAGTTATTTCCAACTTTCCTCTTGTGTTTTAGTTCTAGTTTCAAAGCACTGTGGTCTGAAAATATCCAAACCAGTACTCTTTTGGTACTGGTTGAGACCTGATTTGTGACCCAGGATGTGATCTATTCTGGAGAATGTTCCATGTGCACTAGAGAAGAATGTGTATTTTGTTGCTTTGGGATGGAATGTTTTGAATATATCTGTGATGTTCATCTGGTCCAGTGTGTCATTTAAAGCCTTTTTTCCTTGTTGATCTTTTACTTAGATGATCTGTCCATTTCAGTGAGGGGGTCTTAAGTTCCCTACTGTTATTGTATTTTTGTCAATGTGTTTCTTTGATTTTGTTACTAATTGGCTTATATAATTGGCCGTTCCCATGTTAGGGGCAAAGATATTTAAAATTGTTAGATCTTCTTGTTGGACAGATCTTTTAAGTATGATACAGTGTCCTTCCTCATCTCTTATTATAGTCTTTGGTTTAAAATCTAATTTGTCTGATATAAGGATTGCCACCCTAGCTTTTTTTTTAAATGTCCATTAACATGGCAAATGATTTTCCATCTGCTCACTTTAAATCAGTAGGTATTTTGGGGTCTAAAATGACTATCAATGGGTCTTTTTTTTTTAATCCATCCTGATATCTTGTGTCTTTTGATTGAGGCATTTAGCCCATTTACATTCAGGGTAACTATTGAAAGATATTAATTTAGTACCATTGTATTGTCTGTAAGGTGACTGTTACTGTATATTGTCTCTGTTCCTTTCTGGTCTATGTTACTTTTAGGGTCTCTCTCTTTGTTTAGAGGACCCCTTTCAATATTTTCTATAGGACTGGTTTGATGTTTGCAAATTCTTTTGGTTTTTGTTTGTCCTGGAAGGTTTTTTTAAATCTCTCCTATTTTCAAAGACAGCCTAGCTGGATATAGTATTCTTGGCTTCATATTTTTCTCTTCTAGGGCTCTGAATATACCTTACGAGTCCTTTCTTACCTGCCAGGTCTTTGTGGATAGGTCTGTTGCCAATCTAATATTTCTACCATTGTAGGTCTGTAACCTGTCCTGATCTGTTTTCAAGATTTTCTCTTTGTCACTGAGACTTGTAAGTATTACTATTAGATGACAGGGTGTGGACCTATTTTTTATTGATTTTGAGGGGGGGTTCTCTAAGCCTCCTGGATTTTGATGCTTGTTTCCTTCCCCAAATTAGGGAAGTTCTCTGCTATAATTTGCTCCAATATACATTCTGCCCCTCTCTCTTCTTCTTCTGGGATCCCAATTATTCTAATATTGTTTCGTCTTATGGTATCATTTATCTCTCAAATTCTCCCCTCATGATTCACTAGTTGTTGATCTCTCTTTTTCTCAGCTCCTTTATTCTCCATCTTTTGGTGTTCTATGTCACCAATTCTCTCTTCTGCCTCATTTAGCCTAGCATTTAGAGCCTCCATTTTTTATTGCACCTCATTAGTAGCTTTTTTATTTCTACTTGGTTAGATTTTTAGTTCTTTTATTTCACCAGAAAAGGATTCTCTAGTATCTTCCATGCTTTTTTCAAGCCCAGCTAGTACCTTTATAATCTCAATTCTAAACTCTAGTTCTACCATCTTACTAATGTCCATATTGATTAGGCCCCTGGCAGTCAGTACTGCCTTTTGTCCAGAGAAGAATAGATGAATGAGAGAACAAAATGCTAAAAGGGTAACAATGATCCCAGAAAAATATACACTAAACAAATCAGAAGAGACCTGAAACTGGGAGAAAAGAAAGAAAAAAAGAAAAGGAAAGAAAAAAGAATATGATCAGGCTCGTGAATAGAACAGAGCCACACACTAGATTTTGGGGTGTATTTTGGTCTGTTAGAAGAAACTGCCTCCCAAAATTATAAAGAAAGAGAAACCTACATATATATACAAAAATAAGGGTATATATGATGAAACTATGGAATATGACTATAAAGATGTAAATTTAAAAAGATTTTTAAAAAGGGATTGATAAGATAAGAAGTTGGTTGGAAAAAGAAAGGGAAAAACGGTGAGAATGTGATCAAGCAGGAGACTAGAACAAACATAGTGTACATCTGTACACTAGATTTAGGGAATATTTTGGTCTGTTAGAAGAAACTGTTATCCCAAAATTTTAAAGAAATAAAAACATATATGTACACAAATATAGGTTTAGATACAATGAAGGGATAGAATATGACTATAAAAATGAAAATAAAAAAGATTTTAAAAAAGGAATTGATAAGATGTTGGTTAAAATAGGAAAGAAGAAAAATTCAAAAAAATTAAAAAAGAAAAAATAGAGAAAAATTAAAAATTAACTTTGAAAGACTGAAGAATCATGGGGGAAAGCCATGACTTCTGTGTGTGTATTCCACTAGTGTTGGAGTTTTGCAGTTCTCATTGATCAGTAAACTTGGTCTTGGCTGGATATTCTTGCTGATCTTCTGGGGAAGGGGCCTGTTGCAGTGATTCTCAAGTGTCTTTGCCTGAGGCAGAACTTCCCTGCCTTTGCCAGGGGCCAGGCTAAGTAATCTGCTCAGGTTTGCTCTCAGGAGCTTTTGTTCCCTGAAAGCTTTCCACACAGCTTTGGAGGACAAGAAGGAAGATGGTGGCCTCCCAGTCTCTGGCCTGGAAGAGCGAAGAACTCGGGGCCATCAGAGAAAAGCAGTCAATCTTTCCTGTCTCCCTGGTCTCTGACCACACTCTTTGCTCACCTGGACTGTGACCAAGTGATTTCTATCTCTGGCTCACAGCCCTGTTTGGAGTCTCCAAATCTAGCCAATTCCTGTGGTGCATGCCTACACCACTCTCCCAGCAGAAGGGGAGTCTCCCTGGATCTGCTGCTTGTTGGGTCCCTGCTTAAAGAGTAGTAGCCTGACTGTGCTGCAGATCATGGCTTATGGAAACCCCAAGCTGAGAGCCCACTCCTCGGCTCCATCTATGCAGTTGGTTGCCCACCCTCTCTGATACATGGGAGCTCTGCAATACTTAGGAACCTCCAGTATTTCTGTGACCCTGAGGGTCCTGAGACCATATTGTCCCAGTGAGTATTCCCCCAAACCCTCTTACCCCCCGCCACTGGAGTGATGTCCCTCAGTGGACCAGATTTCTAAAAGTTCTGATTTTGTGCTCCATGGCTCTATGCCTTGCTGGGAGCTGGCTGATGGAGGCTTCCTCCATGGTCTGTCTCCCCATATATGGCCTCAGATTCACGTCTCCGTGAATGCTACCTTCCAGATAGTGGTTGTTTTTCTGTTCATAGAATTGCTGCTATTCTTTTCTTTGATCTCTTGTTGAATTTGTAGGTGTTCAGAATGGTTTGATGACTATTTAGCTGAACTCCTGGGACCAGACAAAATTTAAGTCTCTGACTCCTCTGCCATCTTGTTCCTTCCACCTCAGAAGAGTTGTGTTTTGATAGAAGCATGCTTCAATGACCAGTTTTTCTGGAAGAAATACCAATGTTTTCATAAAAGTAATATTGTCTGACTTCAGAGAGAATAGATTGTTGAATTCAAATAATTTAACATCTCCTGAAACTTTTAGGTAGGTTATATGTGTAGAGAAACATCTCCCAGTACCAAGTCCTGAAAAATACTACTTGGATTTCAAAAACATCTTTAAAATATTGCTGATCTAGTGGAAAAGTAAGAAACTCAACTGGAAACCAGGGAAAACATGACTCCCCAGGGACAAGCAAGTAGCAGAGCCAGCAACTATTGTCAGGGCATCTGTCGTTCCATGCCTGCCAAGAATTGGTGTTTTTATGTAGTTGTTGTCCTAGGAAGAGTGAGTTCATTTAAAACATTTTAATGAAATATTTTTTCTAATATAGAGAAGTGGATAAACCCCAGATGTATACTGCAACGAATTTTCTCAAAGCAAAAATACCCATGTAATCAACACAGAAATTTAAAAAAAAAAAAAGTCAGCATCCAAGCGACTCCCTCGGGCCCTCTCCCAGTCTCCACACTCTCTCCTCCTCAAGAGGTAATCACTTTCCTGACTTATATTCACCATAAATTAGTTCAGCTTGTTTTGTAACCTTGCATAAATGAGATCATACAGTATGATCTGTGCTTGTATATATTTATTCATTCAACATGTCACCCATCTTCTTGTGTAGCAATAAGTGATAATTTTTAAGTAACTGTGAAGCATTACAGTGTATGAATATGTCATATTATATTTATCCTTCCTCTTGCTGTTGGACAGTTAGACAGCTTCCAATATGGAATAATCACAAATAAAGTTGCTATAAACATTCTTATATATGTGTTGCACATGTACATACATTCATGCTGGATATATAATTAGGAATGGACTGGCTACATCATATAATTGTGTACATTTATTTTTAGCATACTTTGCCAAATCATCACCAAATGATTCTACTAATTTTTATTCTGACTAGGAATGTATGAGAGTACTAGTGGTTTCATAATGTAAACTAATATTTGTCATTATGGTTAGCTATGTATTCTACTCTATAATAACAAGATTTAGCATCATTACATATATTTATTGGCTAGCTGGATTCTCTTCTGTGAGGTGTCTAAGTCTTGGTGCACTTTTTTATCTGGTTGTATATCTTACTGATTTGTAGGAGTTCTTCAGATACAGTACTTTGTATATGAGTTCTTTATAGAGTAAATGTGCTATAAATATATTCTCATCCTTCATGGATTGTTTTCAATCTCTCTTTCCCCACAGCTGTATTGAAGTATAACTGATATACAAAAAACTGCACACAATATACATACACAGTTTGGTGCATTTGGACATTATGTATACACTCATGTTACTATCACCAAAATCAAAGTAATAAATATATCCATCACCTTCAAAGGTTTCCCTATGTCCTTTATGGTTTGTTTTATTTTAAAAACACTTAACATGATGTCTACTCTCAACAATACCATATAGTTAACAATACCATATTGTTAACTATAGCCACTATGTTGTACAGCAGATCTCTGGAACTTATACATCTTGTGTAACTGTATAGCTTTTTACTCATTGAACAACTCCCTCCCCTCATCCAGGTAACCACCATTCTGTTTAATTCTATGTTTGACTGTTTTAGATGTCTCTTATAAGAGGAACCAGGCAGTATTTGTCCTTCTGTGACTGATTTATTTGATTTAGCATAATGTCTTACAAGCTCGTTCATGTTGTTAAAAATGGTAGGATTTCCCTTAGTGATATATTTTGATGAACAGAACTTTTAAATTTTAACTTTTAAATAGTCTAACTTACTGATGTTTTCTTTTAGAGTTAGGATCTTTTTTGTGTTGTTTAATGATTATGTGAGGCTGTGGAGAAAGGGGAACACTAATGCACTGTTGTTGGAAATGTAAATTGGTACAGACATTGTGGAAAGCAGTATGGAGGTTCCCCCAAAAATGAAATACAGAACTACCATATCATCCAGCAATTCCTCTTCTGAGCATTTATCTGAAAGAAATGAAAACATTAACTGAAAAAGATATCTTCACCCTTGTGTTCATTGCAGCATTATTTACAATAGCTAAGACATGGAAACAACCTAACTGCCCATTAAGGGGTGAATGGATAAAGAAAATGCGGTATACATATACAATAGAATATTATTCAGGCATTAAAAAGAAGGCAATCTTGCCATTTGTGACAAGTGGATGAAGTTTGAGGGCATTATGCTAAGTGAAGAAAGTCAGAGAGAGGGGCGCCTGGGTGGCTCAGTTGGTTGAGCGACTGCCTTCGGCTCAGGTCATGATCTCAGAGACCCGAGATCGAGTCCCACATCGGGCTCCCTGCTCGGTGGGAAGCCTGCTTCTCCCTCTCTCACTCCCCTTGCTTGTGTTCCCTCTCTGGCTGTGTTTCTCTCTGTCAAATAAATAAAATCTTTAAAAAAAAAAAAAAAAAAAGAAAGTCAGAGAGAAAGAAACAAATACTGTATGATCTCACTTCCACATAGAATTAAAAAGAATCCATCGAACTCATAGATACACACAATGTATTATGGTTTTCAGAGATGGGGGTTGGGTGAAATGGTTGAAAATGGTGAAAGGGTACAAACTTCCACTTAAAAGATAAATAAGCCCTGGGGATGTAGTATATAGCACAGCGACTATAGTTAACAATACTGTACTGTATATTCAAAAGTTTCTAAGAGAGTAGATCTTAAAAGTTTTCATCAAAATAAAAAAATTATACTATGTGTAATAATAAATGTCAATTAGATGGATTGTGATGATCATTTCACAATATATACATATGTCAAATCATTATACTGTGCACTGGAAACTAACATAATGTTATATGTCAATTATATCTCAACTTTTTAATGAAAGAATTGTGTCCCCACCCAAGAAAGAAAATGTTTTCTACATATTACCTTCTAGAAGTGCTATTGCTTACTTTTCATATTTAGAAGTTGCTTCATTTGTTTGCCATGGAGATGTACAATTTGCCCAACATTATTCATTGAAAAGACATACCTTTAATTACTGTCCTATAGAACTATTTTTTCTTTTATAAATCAAGTGTCCACATGAATGTAGTCAATTTCAGACTATCTTCTGGCCAGTTGGTCTATTTCTCTATACTCATATCAAAAGAACGCGGTCCTTTTTTTTTTTAAGTTGGCTCTATGTGTGGAGCCCAGTGCAGAGCTTGAACTCACAACCCTGAGATCCAGACCTGAGATCAAGAGTTAGACCCTGAACTGACTGAGCCATCCAGGCACCCCAAACCCTGTTTAATTACTATAACTTTATATGTCTTGATATATGATAAGAAATTCTTTCCACCTTTCCCTTCTTATTCTTACAAACTCTTGTGGATTCCCATGATCTTTTGTACATTTAAAACTACCATGTCTTTGTTTTTTGTTTGTCCTTCATTTTCTGTGTTCTTCTTTTGAATTGATTAATTTTTTTCTGTCTTTGATCAACCTGGAATTTATTTATTTTTATACTTATTTAAATGTTTTACCTATACCTTATTTTATTCACCCTTGACTTATTAATGTCTACTGTATATCAGTACTTTATCCTCTTCCTGGACAGTGAATAGGGAGCACTTATTCTCAATTGAACCCTATCTCTTCTGATTTATGTGCTATTTTTGTTCATGTATTTTAATTTTACTTATGTTTTAAACCCCAAAATACATTGTCATTACTGTTTTATAATTAATTCAGATTTCTTGCCTTCTAGTGTCCTGCAACTCCAAGATTCCATCTGGGATCCTTTCCATCTGCCTTAAAAAAATACCCTTTATTATGTCTGTTAAGTGGATTTCCTGGTGACAAATGTTTTCAGGGTTTTGTTTTTTTTTTCTGGATGATATATTTATTTCACCTTCTTTTTGCTTGGTATGAAATTCTAAGTTGGCCATTATTCTCTTTCACTATGCTAAAATTATCTTTATGTGTCTCTAGTCACCATTGTTGCTATTGCAAAGTCATAGTATCTATCCAATGTTTGTTCCATTGAAGATATCATGTCTTAAAATCTTTGTAAGAAGATAATTTTGCTTGAAAATTTTTTCCCTTTGTCTTGGACTTTAGCAATTTGGTTCTTATGTGTTTAGTATGATTTTCTTATATTATTTACCCTCCTTGTGTGTGTGTGTGTGTGTGTGTGTTTTAAAAAGATTTTATTTATTTATTTGACAGAGAGAAACCCAGTGAGAGAGGGAACACAAGCAGGGGGAGTGAGAGAGGGAGAAGCAGGCTTCCTGCCAAGCAGGGAGCCCGATGTAGGACTCAATCCCAGGTCTCTGGGACCATGACCTGAGCCGAAGGCAGTCGCTTAACCAACTGAGCCACTCAGGCACCCCTGCTTGTGTGTTTTTTAAGTGAAAAGAAAACCCTCAGTTTTATAAATTTTTCATCTTTTAGCTATTTATAAGTGCAAGAAATTACCCAAAGCTTAGCAAAAAAAAAAAAAAAAAAGCCAAGACACATTTACAATCTCATACATTTTGTGTAGGTGAGGGGATGATCTGGGAACAGTTTAACTAGATGTTTCTGGCATAGAGTCTCACATGAGATAGCAGTCAGGATGCTTGCCAGTACTGTAGACATTTGAAGGCTTGACTAGGGATAAGGGTCTATTCCCAGGGTGCCTTACTCAGATGTTTGGTGAGTAAATAATGCTGATTATTAGCAGGTGATCTCAAGGCGATGTCACATGGACCTGTCCATAGGGGTAATTAAGTATCCTTCCTGGCATGACAGCCAGCTTCCACTAAAGCAAGTGATCCAAGAGAACACTAGATGGAAGGTGCATTGTGTTTCATGATAGTCTCAGAAGTCACACTTCCTCATTTCTATGCTATCCTATTGGTCATATATTCAACTATAGTCAGTGTGGGAGGGGACTACACAAGTGTGTTAATACTGAGAGACAAGAATCACTGGAAGCCATGTTGGTGGCTGCCTACCATGTTCTACCCTCTCTACCTCTCGTATGTGACACACACTCATCCTCAAAAGATTCATCTCATTACAGCATGAGTTCAAAGTCCAAAATTCTATACCTAGATCAGGTCCAGGTGTGCATGAATCTCCCTGAGCATATGTCCTTAATAAAATCCCCTTGAGTACTATTCCTTTTCACCTGAAGCTATGTGAATTAAAGAGACAAGTTATTTGCCCCTTCCATGCCAAATATAGAATAGTTGGTACAGCAGAGGCTACGTGCTATAAATGCTCTTGTCAGGAAAGGAAAAAATGGGCACAACTCATGGTCCACAGCAATTCAGAAACCTGACTGGGCAAAGTTTAAAAGTTCTCTGTTTAGAACTCATTTCCACTCCTACAAAGAAATGATTCTCCATATTTCATGGCTCCTCCCTCTGGACTCTTGCCTCCTCTACTTGAGTTATCCTTTCTTTTTTATAAAACATACCACTGTTTTTATCTGCATGATTTTCCCAGCTTGCTTCCTGCTTATAGAAGTTTCAGAATCCAAAGCCTCTTTTCCTTGTTAATGTCTCTGATTTTTTAAGTCCAAATTAGTGGTGTTTCTGCCAATATAAATATCTTTATAACTTTGTGGATATGCTGTGGATGCTATTGAAGTTTACTCCACTAGAAAAAGGACACACCACAATTCTCTTTGAGATAAGTCCTTCTTTGCGTTGGGCTTCGGCTGATACTGCTGAGGAGAATCACACTTTTTTTTTAAAAAGATTATTTATCTATCTATTTATTTATTTATTTATTTATTTATTTATTTATTTGACACAGAGAGAGAGAGATCACAAGCAGGCAGAGAGGCAGGCAGAGAGAGGAGGAATCAGGCTCCCTACTGAGCAGAGAGCCTGATGCTGGCCTTGATCCCAGACCCCAAGATCATGACCTGAGCAGATGGCAGAGGCTTTAACCCACTGAGCCACCCAGGTGCCCAAGAATCAAACTTTAGCTTCATATAATCCTTATTCTCTGACTGAATGTAACAAAGATAATACCTTGGATCATTTTGAGATAGTCAAAAGGAATTTACAGTAATACCTTTTTTTAAAAAAGATGT
>PITA01007773.1:67684-89252 GCA_004023965.1 Spilogale gracilis | reverse complement strand
GATACCAGCCCTTTGTCTGTAGTGTCATTTGCAAATATCTTCTCCCATTCTATGGGTTGCCTCTTTGTTTTGTTGACTGTTTCCTTTGCTGTACAGAAGCTTTTTATTTTGATGAAGTCCCAGAAGTTCATTTTCGCTTTTGTCTCCTTTGCCTTTGGAGACGTGTCTTGAAAGAAGTTGCTGTGGCCGATGTCAAAGAAGTTTCTGCCTATGTTCTCTTCCAGGATTTTGATGGATTCCTGCCTCATGTTGAGGTCTTTTATCCATTTTGAGTTTGCCTTTGTGTGTGGTGTAAGAGAATGGTCTAGTTTCATTCTTCTATATGTAGCTGTCCAATTTTCCCAGCACCATTTATTGAAGAGACTGTCCTATTCCACTGGATATTTTTTCCTGCTTTGTCAAAGATGATTTGACCATAGATTTATGGGTCCATATGTGGGCTCTCCACTCTGTTCCATTGGTCTATTTCTCTGTTTTTGTGCCAATACCATGCTGTCTTGGTAATCACAGCTTTGTAATAAAGCCTGAAGTCAGGTAATGAGATGCCCCCAGCTTTGCTTTTCTTCTTCAGCAATTCCTTAGTGATTCAGGGTCTTTTTTGGTTCCATATAAATTTTAGGATTGTTTGTTCTAATGCTTTGAAGAATGTTGGTGGAATTTTGATCGGAATGGCATTGAAAGTGTAGATTGCTCTGGGCAGTATAGACATTTTGACAATGTTTATTCTTCCGATGCATGAGCATGGAATGCTCTTCCATCTTTTTGTGTCTTCTTCAATTTCTTTCATGAGTGTTCTGTAGTTCCTCGAGTATAGATCCTTGACTTCTTTGGTTAGGTTTATTCCTAAGTATCTTGTAGTTTTTGGTGCTATAGTAAATGGAATCGATTCTCTGATTTCCCTTTCTATTTTTTCATTGTTTGTGTATAAGAATGCAACTGATTTCTGCGCATTGATTTTGTATCCTGCCACGTTACCAAATTCTTGTATGAGATCTAGTAGTTTGGGGGTAGAGTCTTTTGGGTTTTCCACATATAGTATCATGTCATCTGCAAAGAGAGAGAGTTTGACTTCCTCTTTGCCAAGCTGGATACCTTTTATTTCTTTCTGTTGTCTGATAGCTGTTGCTAGGACTTCTAACACTATGTTGAATAGTAGTGGTGAGAGTGGGCATCCTTTCCTCGTTCCTGATCTCAGAGGAAAGGCTGTCAGTTTTTCCCCATTGAGGATGATATTCGCTGTGGGTTTTTTGTAGATAGATTTTATGAGGTTGAGAAATGTTCCCTCTATCCCTATACTTTGAAGAGTTTTGATCAGGAATGGATGTTGTATTTTGTCAAATGCCTTTTCTGCATCAATGGAGAGTACCATGTGGTTTTTCTCTCTTCTCTTATTGATTTGTTCTATCAAGTTGATTGTTTTGTGAGTGCTGAACCACCCCTGCATCCCTGGGATAAAACCCACCTGGTCATGGTGGATAATCTTTTTAATGTATTGTTGGGTTCTGTTAGCAAGGATCTTGTTGAGAATCTTGGCATCCGTATTCATCAGTGATATTGGTCTGAAGTTCGCCTTTTTGATGGGGTCTTTGTATGGTTTGGGGATTAGAGTGATGCTGGCTTCATAGAAAGAGTCTGGAAGTTCTCCTTCTGTTTCTATTTTTTGAAAGAGCTTCAGGAGAATAGGTGTTATTTCTTCTTTGAATGTTTGGTAGAATTCCCCAGGGAATCCGTCTGGGCCTGGACTCTTGTTTTGGGGGAGGTTTTTGATCACTGCTTCAATCTCGTTACTAGAGATAGGTCTATTCAGATCGTCAATGTCTTCCTGTTTGAGTCTTGGAAGCTTATAGGTTCCTAGGAATGTATCCATCTCTTCTAGGTTGTTAAACATATTGGCATATAATTGTTGATAGTAATTTTTGATGATTGTTTCTATTTCCTGGTGTTAGTCGTGATCTCTCCCCTTTCATTCATGATCTTGTTAATTTGGGTCTTCTCCCTTTTCTTTTGGGTTAGTTTGGCCAATGGTTTATCAATCTTATTGATTCTTTCAAAGAACCAGCTTCAGTTTCGTTGATGCGTTCTACTGTATCTCTAGTTCTGATTCATTCATCTCTGCTCTAATCCTTATTATTTCCTACCTTGTGTGGGGGGTTGGTTTAACTTTTTATTGATTTTCCAGTTCTTTAAGGTGTAATGAGAGTTGGTGTATTCGGGATTTTTCAATTTTTTTGAGTGATGCTTGGATGGCTATGAATTTCCCCCTTAGGACAGCCTTTGCTGTATCCCATAGATTTGGATTGATGTATCTTCATTCTCATTGGTTTCCATGAAGTGTTTCAGTTCTTCTTTGATTTCTTGGTTGATTCACATATTCCTGAGTAGGCTCGTCTTTAGCTTCCAAGTGTTTGATTTTCTCTTGAACTTTTTATGGTGATTGAGTTCTAGTTTCATGGCATTGTGGTCAGAGAATATGCAGGGAATAATTTCAATCTTCTGGTATAGGTTGAGCCCTGATTTGTGACCTAGTATGTGGTCTATTCTGGAGAAAGTTCTATGTGCACTCGAGAAGAATGAGTATTCTGCTGTTTTAGGGTGAAATGTTCTGAATATATCTATGAGATCCAGCTGGTCCAATGTGTCATTCAAGGCTCTTGATTCTTTGCTGATTTTCTGTTTAGATGATCTGTCCATTGCTGAGAGTGGTGTGTTAAGATCTCCTACGATTAGTGTATTTGCATCAATATGCTTCTTTATTTTGTTTAACAGTTCGCTTATGTAGTTGGCTGCTCCCATGTTAGGGGCATAAATATTTACAATTGTTAGAACTCCTTGATGTATAGACCCTTTAAGAATGATGTAATGTCCTTCTGTGTCTTTGACTACAGTCTTTAGACTAAAATCCAATTTGTCTGATATGAGAATCGCTACCCCGGATTTCTTTTTGGGTCCATTGGCTTGAAAGATGGTCTTCCGTCCCCTCACTTTCAATCTTGAAGTGTCTTTCGATTCAAGATGAGTCTCTTGTAGACAGCATATGGATGGGTCCTGTTGTTTTATCCAGTCTGCAACCCTGTGTCTTTTTATTGGAGCATTTAGGCCATTCACATTGAGGGTGATTATTGATAGATATGTTTGTATTGACATCATGTTGCCTATGGAGTTCATGTTTCTATAGATTACCTCTGTATATTTCTGTTTTGTGTCGCTCTTGGGTTCGTTTCTCCTCTAGAGAACCCCTCTTAGTATTTCTTGTAGTGCTGGCTTGGTGGTTGCATAATCTTTTAGACCTTGGCAGTCCTGGAAGCTCTTTATTTCTCATTCTATTTTGAAAGTCAACTTGCTGGATACATTATCCTTGGTTGCATATTTTTGTCATGTAACTTCCTGAATATGTCTTGCCAGCCCTTTCTGGCTTGCCAGGTTTCTGTGGAACGGTATGACCTTATTCTGATGGTCTTCCCTCTATAGGTAAGGGATCACTTTCTCCTAGCTGCCCTTAAGACATATTCTTTGGTTTTATGATTCAAGAAGTTTACTATTATGTGCCTGGAGGGTTTTCTGGCCTCATTGATCATGGGGCATGTCCTCTCTACTTCTAGGACATGAACATTTGTTTCATTCCTCAGATTTGGGAAATTTTCATCCATTATTTTGTTCAACAATATTTTCTAGGCTTCTCTCTCTCTCAATTCCTTCAGGGATTCCAATAATTCTGATATTGGAGCATTTCATGGCATCATTCATTTCCCTTATTCTGTTTTCTTGGGATTTTAGTTGTTTTCTCCAAGACTTCTCTTGCTCCTCCTTCTTAATCCATCTGTCTTCTAAATCACTGATACGATCTTCAGCTTCACTTACTCTGGCTGTTAACATATTTAAATTAGATTGCATCTCATCTAGAGCCTTTCTAACCTCAGCTTTCACTTCTGTTAGTATGGTTTCCACTTTGAGACTAATGTTCTTTTCTAAATTGACTATTGCTTGGATTACTGCTGCCCTGAATTCCATATCTGTCATATGGTTTATGTTCATTTTCAGTAATTCTGTGACCGAGGTTGCAGTCTCAGTGTTCTTCTTCTGTTGGGTGTTCCTTATCTGAGTCATTGTGGCGAGGAGTGGTTGAGGGGGTGTATGGCTAGATATATCAGCCACTATCTAGGTAGATTGGTCGTTGGAAGGTTTTGGAGCAACCAGAGTTCACTACCGAAAAGGGAGGAGAAAGAAAAAAGAAAACGGAAGAGAGGAAGCAGGAAAAGACACCCCTGCCAGAGCGGGGCCCGCTGGTAGGATTTATATGGTACAAAACTGTTACAGGGTAAAGAAAAGGGTTGTCAAGGGTAAATGAAGAGATCAAAAAGCGAAGCCCAACCTATATGACCCCCAAGACCAGTATTTATATAATATAAAAGCAAAGACAATTACACAAGCACACTGACAAACTAAAGTGGGAAGGTGAGGGCAGACACTCCTTGTGGGCAAGGAATGCATTTCAGACGCTCCTGAGTTTGTCTTGTTTTTATTGTTGGAGGAGCCCACTTTCAAAAGATATAGGGGGATTAGAACTGGTTGTATATAGGGGTAGTATTGACTAGGGATGTGGGATTGACTTGAAGCTTGTATCTACATGTACACATAAAAGAGAGAATAAAGGAAAGAGGAGAGAAGAAAGGGAAAAACAGAGAGAGCAAACAGGGAAACAAGGGGCAACAACAAAAGCAGAAAATACAGGAGTGTGTTTGAAAAAATTTCAGGGTAAAAAAGAAAAATGTTATGGGGTGTTGTATTGTGTATCATGTTGTGATAAGAAGGGGGCTAAAAACTGAAAGAAGAAAAAACGTGAGAATGCATTTTTAAGCTTAAAGTGGAAGCTTTAAAAGTAAAAATAGAAAAAAGTTTAAAAAAGTAAATGAGGTGGAAAACTGTATGAATGAGTTGTAGGGCTTTTGGTACTTGTAGTCAGTACCAGGAGTTTAATAAATTGCCTTTCCCCGATTTGGGGTTTTGCATTGGAGTGTTGTCCTCCTGAGCTTCTGGCTTGCTTTCTGGGGGGCGGGGCCTGCTGTTCTGTTTCAGTCCTTCTACCTGGGCTGAGTCTCTCCGCCCCCTTGCTAGAGGCTGGTCTCCATGGGAACCAGGTTACCAGGTTATAATTCTCTGGTAGCGGAGCGTTGTTCTTTTACGTCCTTTTTTCAGCTGTTGAGGAAGTCAGGTCGGAGCAAGATGTCTGCGCCCAGACCTCCCTCCCAGAGAGAGCCTCTACACAGAGAGGGGCTCTTTCCAGCCTCCCGGTTGGCAGTCTCTCACAGCCAGGCTGGTGCAGATGTTGTATTGATTTCTGCCCCCACCCCCGCTTGTCGCTTCACTCCCACACCTCAAAGCCACAACTCCTTTTGGATCGCGTGACTTTGCGCCCTGGGACCTGCAGCCTCTCTGGTCCCACACAAGTCTGTAAAAACGCCTTCCGGGGGGGGTGTCTGCGCCCGGCCCACGGGGTGGAGAGAAACAGGAGAGAAGGGCAGCGGCATAGAAATAGAATCCATGCCCGCTGCTTCCGCGGCAGCTGCGGCGGCGTGTGGGGGCGCCGGCGGCGGGAAAAGAAAAAAAATTTTTTAAAGTCTCCTTGCCTTTCCCCGGGCTCCGCTGTGTTCCCGTTTCTGTCTAGCCCGATTCAGGCCGTAATCTGCTGTTATTCCTCACTCACAGAGCACTTTTGTTTTGGGGTATTTGCTTTCAATGGTTCAGCTCTGCGGGCTTCCTCCCCCACACCCCTGTCTCTGGGGGCAAGCCTCCAGACCCTCTTATTTGTTTCTACCTTTTTGCTGATGGTCCTTGTCTCCCATGGTGATCCAGAAGTGCGAAATATCACATTTCAGGCTGATTTCATGGGTGTTCACAGTGGTCTTGTAGTGTTTTTTTTTTTTTGCTGGAATTCAGCTCTCTTCAGGGAACTCCCCGAAATGTGGTCATCTGGCCTTCTGCCATCTTGACTCTCAGCCCATCCTATCACTCTTGACAACGCAAGTACTTTTATAGTAGGTCACATTTCCTGAGAATAAAAATTAGTGGCTTACTCAGGTTGGCTGCACTGTGGGGATACCTTCCTCTCGTGACTTACTGTCTCTAAAATACAACATATGGCAAATTAGTTCTGGGGAATTTTCCCATTTAAAAAAAAAAATGAGCCATGGAATACATGCCTTCATTAGTTTTCATTAAAGGAAAGATCTTTCCTAACATGAATACTGTGTTTACTTTCTGCCCAGTTTTAGTTATATTTTATTTCATCCTAAAAGCTAAGATGTGTTTATCTTTTAAACCTATGTCCAAATAACAAAGAGTACTGGATTTGTCTGAAATTACCTATTCACTTTCACTTTCTTATAGTAGGCCACCTTCAAAGATATGACTGAGCAGATGCAATCTCCCAGGTGGGATCAAAGAACAAAACTTTTATTCCAGCAAAAGTAACTGACAAAGACAATGCTAATAATACCAATTTTCATTATTGTTTAGGAGATTCCTGCATTTTATGTTAACACATTCATTTAAAGAATACAAATAAATAAAGAAAATCTAAGCAAGACTCAATTAAATTTGGGGCTCTAGAGTCTAGGTTTCTCTAAAGAAACCAATATAGTATTAAAATTGTGAAAAAAAACATTAACATGTGTGGTGAGTAATAATTTATTCATATGAATATTTATTGGACATATACAATATGCAAAGCACTGTACTGCTTTTAGTGAGGGATGTAAAGATGAACAGTAGACCTCTGGCCTTATGAGCTTGCACTGTAGTGAGGGAGAGGAGAAATGTGCACAGGAGGTTAAATGTGATGTACATCATAAAATATATGCAATGAATTAAAGATGAAGTCAGAGAAAATAGATATTTGTCTTATTTTTCATAATTATAAAAGCTATAAAAATATTTCTGAATACGGAAATATATAAGGAATTAAATTAAATCAATTAATTGATATTAAATCAAGCAATAATTTTAAAAGCATTTTCTTAATTATTTAGATTTCTCTTAACTTATTTTCATAATTTTTACTTCAAAGCAGTCTAAATTCTTAGATAGCAACATGGCTGGTGTTACTCACCTGCTACTATTGATGTAACTGGTTTTAACTGAAGTCCTTTCCTGTTCAAAATAAAATGAGTAAATAGCACTTAAAAGCTATCAGTTTGTGGAGCACCTGGGTGGCTCAGTTGGTTAAGCGACTGCCTTCGACTCAGGTCATGATCCGGGAAACCTGGGTTTGAGCCCCACATTGGACTCCCTGCTCAGCGGGAAGCCTGCTTCTCCCTCTCTCACTCCCCCTGCTTGTGTTCCCTCTCTGGCTGTGTTTCTCTCTGTCAAAAAAATAAAATCTTTAAAAAAAAACCCAATATCTTGTATGATAATTTTTCAAACAAAATTATCTGAAGTCAAGTCTTGCTCACTGAAAAGATACTTTTCTTTGCCAGTATACTTTGGCAGCTCATTTTGCCTGATTATTAGTGGGTGGCATTTTTTTCTGGCTCAGTCACATTTTTAAAAATTAAACATAAACAATAATAATAGAGACAGGAGGATAGGCATAGTGAAAGTATGTTTGCTGTTAATGCCTTGGTGACAATCTGCCCCTTAGCTCTGTAAATTTAAAAGTTATTCAATTAACATTGATAATTAATTTAAAAAGACATCAAAGACGACATTTTTACAAGGAGTAGATTAGGTCTTTGGATATAAATTGATCTTGATAAGGATGAAGTCTTCAAATGGAAAATGTATGACAGAATTAAGTAGTTATATTTAACAGAATTATTGCTGATCTCATCAGTATGCTCTAAAACTTACTTATAAATGGAATAAACTACATTAAAGTATCCACTGCTATTGAGAGGGAACATACCAGGTTTTTGTGCTCAGTTATGTCAACAGAGTTGTTCAATCTAACACTAAGCTCTTGTTGAAAACTCCATTCTAGAAATTAAAACTTTCAATGGAGAACAGAATAGAAACCTGTATCAAAATGTGAGAGGCTGGCTGTTAAGTATGAAAAGTCCAAAAGATGTCATCACCTGGCCAGGTGCTTGTACCGAGATGAACAGGAACAGTGGTTCAGTGTTTAAAAATCTGAAAGAGTCTTTCCGTGTCCACTTCCTTCCCTGAAATCCTATCTCTCATTTAGGGACAGAGAAATCTGAGCTATTTATTTAGCATCTTTATTCAAAATGGACGATGGTTTTTTGCATATTAGTGTGCAGATGAGGTTTTAACATATTTTGTGTAATTTGAGCTTGGAATATATTAATTTGGCAAGAGGCACAGTCAGTTCTGTTTGATGTTTTAAAATGTTGAGAGAGGGGCACCAGGGTGGCTCAGTGGTTAAGCCTCTGCCTTCAGCCCAGGTCATGATCCCGGAGTCCCGGGATCAAGCCCCACATGGGGCTGCCTGCTCGGTGGGAAGCCTGCTTCTCCCTTTCTCACTCCCACTGCTTATGTTCCCTCTCTGGCTGCGTTTCTCTCTGTCAAATAAATAAAACCTTAAAAAAATAAAATAAAATGCTGAGAGAAAAGGAATAACCCCTGGAAACAGCATTTAGTAAAAAAAAAAAAAATTCTCTTAGGTATAAAATAAATTCATTGAGAAGAAGAGAGCCATCTAACTTGAAATTGGTTATGAATAATATATCCAAGGTGGCCAAAGTAAGCTTTTCTGCTTGAAGAAGACAATCAAGGGTGCCTGGGTGGCTCAGTCATTAAGCATCTGACTTCGGCTCAGGTCATGATCCCGGAGTCCCAGATGGAACCCTGCGTCACGGGCTCCCTGCTCAGCGGGAAGACTGCTTCTCCCTCCCTCTCTCACTCCCCCTGCCTGTGTTCCCTCTCTAGCAGTGTTTCTCACTGTCAATAAATAATATCTTTAAAAAAGAAGAAAGAAAGAAAGAAAGAAAGAAAAAAAGAAAGAAAGAAAGAAAGAAAGAACCAGAAAAGCAATAAGGTTAAAAAACAAATAAACAAGCAGCAGCAACAATAACAACTACAACAACAAAAAACCAAAAAACAAAAACCACACCTGCGTTCTTTTCTTGTTCTGTTCTGGCCACAGAATTTTAAAGGGCACATGGCTGCTAAAGCAAACAAAAGTAACAAAAACCAAATTGTGGTTCTTCTTAGTCACAGAGTCTGGTTAGTTAAAGAGACCAATTATATGTTAGCACTATAAGAAAGCCTGGCTTCTCAAAGCATTCTTATTCCTCATTGGTAGTAACAAAGAGTATAAAAGAGTAAGCAAGGTTTAGAGTAGCAAAGTTAAGAGAAAATTTAGATTCCTCCTTACAGAATGAGGAAACCCAAAGATAAATTTGGAGAAAACAAAATCTGATGCATAACAATTATTACACGTCAGGCACTGTCCCTAAGCACATCACTTCTACCATGGTCCATTTACCTCTTCACAACAATTCTTTGATGTAAGCACTAGATTATTCTTTGTTACATCTAAATGACCCCATAGGTCAAAGAAGGATTACAAGAGACATAGAAAATATTTTGAACTGAATAAGACTAAAAACACAAGATATCAAGATTTATGGGATTAAAATAGTACTTAGAAAGAAACGGAAAGAGATGGAAAGAAAAGAGTGACACAAGAGGTTCCTGAAATTTTCTCCTCCCACAAATGCACCAAATGTACAGCTACACTCAGAGAAATTCTCTCTGAAAGAAATCCAGAAGCTACTGACTGACTCTTGCATGTTGGCAAATGAGAGAGTACGAACCTCAAGATGGGTAGGAGAAGCTGAGACACCTTGTCACAAACTCCACCCTAGCCCAGCACCATACAATCAGGAGGGAACGACCCGCTTTCAGCTTCTCCTTGAGAAGTGAGGAGTTTGGGTCATGACCTAGCACTCCAACATTAAGAGTCCCATCCAACTGACAGAACCCCAAGGCACGTGGCTCTTGAGGGCCAATGAGGCATACATCCACAAGATTTGTAGCACTAAAGCAAACAAAGAAGCTCTTGTTCTTTCCAGATTTTATTTATTTATTTGACAGAGAGAGAAAGAGAGTACAAGGAAGGGGAGCAGCTGAGGGAGAGGAAGAAACAGGCTCCCCGCTGAGTAGGCAGCTGGATGCAGGGTTCTGGGCTTCATCCGAGGACCCCGGGATCATGACCTTAGCCAACGGCAGATGCTTGACCTACTGAGGTGTCCCCAAAGAAGTAATTCTTAAAAGGTGCAAACACTCAGCAAAGATACCCACTATCACCGGAAGAGCCACTATGGAAAACAGTATGGGCGCTCCTCAAAAAAATTAAAAATAGAATTAACATGATTTAGCAATCCCACTTCTGAATATGTATACAAAGGAAATAATTTTCTCCAAAAGATATACTCCCATGTTCATTTCGGTATTATTCACTATAGCCAAGGTATGGAAACATCCTGAGTGTCTGTCAGTGGATGAATGAATAAAGAAAATATCACACACACACACACACACACACACACACACACACACACACACTGGCATATTATTCAGCCTTTAAAAAGAAGGAAATCCTGCCATTTGCAACAACATGGATGAAACTAGAGAGCATTATGCTAAATTAAATAAGCAAGAAACGGAAAACAAATACTGCATTATATCACCTCTGTATAGAATATTTTTTTAAAAAAGAAGTTGAACTCATAGATACAGAGAGTAGAATGGCAGTTATCAGAACTGGGGAATGGAGAGAATAGAGAGAGGCTATTGGAAACGTACATAATTTCATTTATAAGTGAGTAAGTGACAACCTAATGTATAACATGGTGACTATAATTGATAATACTGCAATTGGGTAACCGAAATTTGCTAGGAGAATAGAACCTATGTATTCTCACAAACAAATTGGTGAATATGTTAGGTAATATATATGTTAATTCAGTGGTGGGAATCCTTTCATAATGTATATATATCAACAAATATATTAGTGTTGTCAATTATATCTCAAAAAGTGGAAAGAAAAGGAAAAATTCTAGCTTTAAATGTTTATCTAGAAAAAGAAGAAATGTCTCAAATCAATAATTTCTACTTCCATTTTAAGTTTGAGAAGCAAAAATTTTTAAGATCAATTAAACCCAATATAAGCAGAAAGAAGAAAATAAAATAAGAAAAAAACAATAAAATAAAAAACAGAACAATAAAAATCAATTAAATCAAAAGATTAAAAACCTTCAAAAACATTTCTTAAAAAGTTCATCAGTAGCTTGGTCAGGAAAAATGAGGGGGGGAAAAGACACAATTAACCAGTGTCAGAAATAAAATAGGAATATCACTACATATTCCCCAGACACTAAAAGATAATAAGGGAATAATATGAAAAATTTTATGTCAATAAATTTTGTAACTTAGATGAAATAGACAAATTACTTGAAAACAGAAATTATCAATACTGACTCAAGAAAAAATACAAAATCTGAAAATCCTTTAATCCAGTAAAAATATACATATATAATTTAAAATTGTATAAAAACTTTCTCTCAAAAACAAAGAAAAACAACTCCAAGTCCAGGCAAATATATAGTGATTTCTATCACAGAGTTACAGAAAATATAAAATCAATGTGTCTCTAAAAGTAAAGGAAAAGAATATACTTTCCAACTCATTTTATGAGGCCAGCATTACTCCTATGTCAAAAGTGCAGGCTCTAGAACCAGGCTTCCCAGGTTCAAATTCCAGTTCTGTCACCACTAGTTGTCCAATCCTGAGCAAGCTTGTGATTTTTCAGTGCCTCATTTTCCCTCTGTAACACTGGAACTATGATATCTACCTCAGCAGACTTTGTAAAAATTAAATGGATTACATCATGACAAGTACTTAGAACAGAGCCTGGCTTATAGTTCTCTTACCTGTGTTAGCTATTTCCTGGTTTTTGATTTATTTTTTGTCACTTTATCCTGAATAAATTCATTCTTTTTACCTTTCCTTCCCAGGGACCCCTCCGATGTGACTTTAGAGGATAATAGGAAAGGAGAATTGCCTAGAAAGTAGAGAAACCATGGAGAATAAGATAAAAAAGAGATCAGCTCAGAGAGCTGTCATATTGGTTAACCACAGGACTGACTTTTATTACTTTGCTTTTCCTATCCAACAGGGTATAATATGTGCTCAGAATTCTGATATATGTGTTTGCCTGCTTGTGTTTCCCATTATACATTTTTTCAAATGTGAGTTTTTACTGAAGCTATCTTTTTCTTTTCCCACCCTAGTATATTAGATGTTTGGGGTTGCCCATAATGATACTCCCAGAACTCACCCCTCTACTTCTCATTCATTCTAGGCCCATAGCCTTCTCGGGTTCATTCATTCAAGACCCAACATTTACTCAAGGCCCAACAAAGTCCAAAGGGGAGCTTCCCCAAGAAATAGTGTGCACACAAAATGAGGGAGAGGAATTGCCAATTATTAGTGGAAAAACTGGCAGAATCCAAATAAAGCCTATAGTAGAGTCAAGGGTATAGTACCCATGTTAAAACATTAGTTTCAAAATGTCCCATGATTATGTAAATAAATATTTGGGAAAACTAGGTAAAGAATATACAAGAACTTTCTGTACTATCTTTGTGCCTTTCTATAATCAAAATTATTCAATTTTTTTAATTTAAAAAAGATGTAAAAATTAAAAAAATAATAGAATTTCATATTCATACTGACCAAAGCTGGGGAAACATGTACAAGAAAGAGGTCTAGAATATTCAACTCAGTAGGGCCAAATTCACAGACATAAGTTAGGGATATCGTGTTTAATATTTTGATGTTAGCATCTACTAATAATCTGTTAGGTCAGCTAAATGAAGCCTAGATTAAATGATGGCTTGTGGTTAATGAGGTCAAAATTTGAGAATTTCCCTCAAATACTGTAGAGGAAGAAGTCTAAAGGCTCAGGAGAAAGGATAAGTTGGAATGGATCTATGATATTCAACCTGCTCTGTCTCTCCAAAACCATCTCTTCAAGAGGAACAAAAAAACACTAACTTCACCCAAGTATTAATAAATACATTGGGAGAGAGGCAGCAGCATCCTTGAAGAGCTCTAATGACCACAAATGTTGTGGAGATGTTGCACTAGAAATGAGTTGCTGTTCTCATTAAGAACAATAAGATCCCCAAATTGTAGAGGGCAGATGGTAGGATTAAACTAGCAAGGATAGAAGGGTGCAATTATTACAGAGTTGGAATGAAAATCAAGTATTTTGACCTGCAGTGATCTGTAGCATGGCTAACTGACTATGGGTCAGTCAGTTATATAAATATAAGGTAATATATTTCTTATAATTTATAAGAAATATAAATGATAGGCAGCTATTAAGGTACTGTTTGACATACACAGAAGGAAAACTTCTAGTTATCCTGGACAGAAAAATAAATTACCATAGTGGAGATTCACAGACTTACTTAGCTCCCAGATAGAACCAACCCCCAGACCTCAAGTGAGAGAGAGACTTGCAACATGAGAACAAGAATATGCTATGCGTTTTCCCCTAGAGCCTGCCCCAGAGGGACTAGGGCCCTTGTCCTGACTGACACTGCCCTTGCATAAGGAAAACAACCAGACCTTCTGGGAATATTTAGACAGTAATTCTGAGTTTGTGTTGACCCCTAGAAACCCAAAATGCCACCATAATCCACTAAGCAGAGCTCAGAGAGTGTAGCCTGAGTTTAATAGTAGGCCCAAGAGGATGAGAACCCATCCTATGGTTATTTTCCCTGCCCTAGAATGTATACTTTAAATAAGAATGCTCAATAACTGGCAGAATCCCAGATTTGGTTCCTTGAGAGGAGGTAGGGCTTTTATGCTAGAAAGGACCAAATGGAAGCATCTGAAACTGCTCTGACAGACACAAAGGAAGTAAACCAAAAGCAAAATTACATCTTGGGGTGACCATAATACCACAGGCATAATACCACTGTTAAAGGCTTAAGACATGCAGAGCTGGTGATTCTTAACATAATTCATTTAACTTACCGTTTTAGCTAAGACAAAACTCATTACTTCTTGGAGAATAAAATGGTAATGCTAAATAAAATTACATTTTCAAATATATTTTCTCAGTTGAAAAAAATCTAGCAGTCTTTGGCACCTAATACATGGTTAGTAATTAATCTGCTAAATGCTAGGTTTTTACTTGTATAAGAGAAAACAGAAGCAATTTTCATGTACCTGGCACCACCAGTACAGCACATCTTTAATCCAGGACTATGTCAAACCTCTTACTGTCATAATATGGTTTGGAGGGATTTTGATTATTCTGATATCTTAACGACCATCATACTTATCCATTATATTGACTTAGAACAGATAAGCAGAATGTACCAAGGCTTCCTAAGGCATACAAATGCCAGAAAGAGGAGATAAACTTGAGGACCATGCCATGTTAGTAAAGTTTCTAGGCATCCAGTGGTCCAGGACATGTTGGAATATCTCTTTTAAAGTAGTCTAATGATATGAGTTGATTCAAGTTATAATGGTATAAGCAGCATAAATGGCATAAAGGGATGAGTGTCTACATCTATCATAAAGAAAGAGGTTCAACATTTGGTGGCTTCTTAAATTTTGGAGAGTATATCTACAGTATAGATATATTACTCCAACTCATATACCAAACAATTCATGAGACTTGTCAGCTTTAGATGTACCTGAATTATGAAAGAATCTGAAATATGTAAATCTAAGCTGTGATGTAGTGGTTCCACCTCTTGGACCTTAATACCAACAGATCTAATGATACTTAACTAAAAGTGCCTTTGGCCAACTGAAATGCTATAAGGTGCTTCTGATATGCCCCACTAGAAAAATCATAGCCTAGGTCTTTAGAGTTTTTTTATATGGCAATAGTATCCTTTTGCAACAATTATTATCAACATGAAAGTAGTTCTCAGCTTTCTACTAGACCCTGGCAGATAATGAATACCTGACCACAAGCTACCAAGTGATTATGCAATTCATATTGAATCAAAAACCATTATCTTATCCACCAAACCATAAATCAATTTCTCTAGGATCTAGGACTTCTCCTGTTACCACCACACTCCCCCACCTTTCATAGACATAAGAATGAGTGCATGTATCTTAAGCGTGATAAGTGCAGCATCCACAATAGTGTCCGCATAAGTGTGGAAGTGCAGTGTCTGTATCTAGAAGACCAGTATTACAAGGGACGAGGTGGAGAGGGTGGCCACCACACTGAGTCAGGAGAGAGCAGTGTGTCTAGATTAGTGTCCACCCACAACTGGAACAGGATGCAGTCTGGAATTCTGAAGTCATTGTTCAAGTTGGGTAAGAAAAGGAGAGATTGTGGGAAGTCATTTAGGCTTGGGTCTTGAGCTGTATTTGCTCCACTCCAGATACTTTCATGTCCCCAGTTTTCTGGATTGCTGTAAGATGGCTAAGAACAAATAAACCTTTGACAATATGTACCCAGGGCAGATAAATCATTAGAAAGTTCACCTGGTCTACAGTGGCATACTGAGGAACAGACTATAGAAATTAGTCTTTTTCAGGCACCTGTCCCACACTTTATTGCTACACTTCTGTGGGTGAGTCATATGATCCTACACTAGATGGCCTAGCTTACCATTTACTGGGCCATAAAGTATAACCCACGTCAGATTGGAGTGTCTCTGGATGGCCCAAAGGCTTTAATTGTGTGTGGGGGCATCTGCAGTTGGACAACCAATGCCTCTGCTTTAATGTCTGAATCATCAGATGACCTGGGATCATGGTGCACCATGGATTGGGTAGCAGCTACCATTTGGTCCCTTTATTTAAATGCCATAACTACATAGCCTTCTGAAAAGAGGTCACCTTATTGTGAAGGCCCCCCTAGCAATTCTATTAGTTTACGTGGCCTACTTTAATGTTATCACTTTCATGGAAGCAAGGGGCAGAAGGGTTGATAATGAGGACCACACACTTTATGCTTCCCCGCTTCTTATTCTACATAGTACCCTAAGAACATGCTCTGTCTCTTACTACATAGTGTATACCCTGGTTACATGGCAACATACATCACTCTAGTTATAGAACATGGATTAGGGAAATGATCCATTTATTTGGTGTCACTTCATCTAAAATTCTTTGCATATTGCACCCACCTGAATACTCAGCTAGTAGTTTCACCTGCAGTTCCAGTTCACCCTTATCCTCTGCTTCACATCTTGCGCAACTCCCTTGAGGATCTTAATAATAACCATGGAATATTGGCAATCTATTGCCCCAGGTCTTGACATTCTCAGCAAATTTATTGCTCAAGAAACTTGGGACTTCAAAGGGCTAGTTCTTGTAATGTTAGTAATTATCCTTCCCAATCCTCGAAGCTAGTTATACTGCCCTATTTGGGCTTTTCTCATTTCTAGAGTAGGTCTTTGATCTGCAGACCTTGGAATGCTGGCTCAGATGCCCTAATTTTTTGTGCCAGCTGTTGAGCGAGCAATGTCTAACAAATGATGATACATCAAACACACCAGGTCTGTGATAAAACTTCTGAGAAAGAAGTAGTTGTTGTACAAGTCTTCTTTTGGTTATCACCTTCTGGGCTAGGACCCAGGCATTTAAAGGTGAAACATCAGACTCAGAAAAGCATCCTAGTCTTAATGCTGTGGGATTTTGTTTGGGAAAACACTAGGTCCTCTCTGGCATGGTCAGTGTTCTGGGGTCCCTGACTCCAAGAAGCTGACATTCTAATAATACAAGTTAAAATTTTCAAATTATTTTTTATTTAAAAATAAAGGGTTAACAAATTTTGTCCTTGCCCCCACCCCCAGACAATCAGCTGTGTACTGCTTGGGATGCACACAGCCCATTCTGTGTATACTCCTTAACTTCTCTTGCTATTCCTGTGCACTATACAGTCTCCTTTGTGTTCACAAAGGAAGAGAAAACATGTGGGTGGGACAAACTGTGCCAATCATTAATTTTCTGAATATGACATCTTCCTCTTCCTCCGAGCAAACCAGGGCCTTTCCCTAGCGTCCTCATTGTACCTGGATGGCAGAAGATGCCTCCACTATGCACTACTTAATTGGTTGGAGCAGAGTGATTAGAGGAGGCTACACAGGAAAAAGTTAACATAGTAAACCTGAGACTGCTATTCTTGCAAAGTCCTGCTTGGAAGGTTGGTCCTTGCCTGGTGTCTGGGAACTTGGCTAATAAACAACTTCCTGTTAAAAAATCTTTCCTTAAATAACAAGCATGACTCACTGTGTCTGAACTCTAAAAACAATATGGCTTGTGCTTAACATCTATTTTCCTTCTGGGGTCTAGAATTTTGGTGCATGCTAAACAAAGGATGTGTATATGTCCAGCTCCCAGGGAAACCTTTGGTCACTTAGTCACTACTGAGCTTCCCTTGTGACATGTGGTCACAACACTTTGCATATGTTGCCACAACTCATTGCTGGAGTTGTGTGTCCTATGTGACTCCACTGGGAGAGGACCTTTGGAAGCTTCTATCTGGTTTCTTCTAGACTCTGCCCATATACCTTCTACCTTTACTGATTCTGCTTTGTTCCCTTTCCCTATAATAAACCTTAGCCATGAGTACAATTATATTCTTATTCCAATGGATCATTCTAGTGAATCATCAAATCTAGGGAGAGTCTTGGAGACATCCAACACAGGGGCCAGCCTGCATAGCAACTCTTAAATATAGTGCCTCAACCAAAAGATAGCTACAAGTTCCTCATTGCCATGTCATTTTCTTCTTTACTTACAAACATCGGAAGCCATTCTCACATTTTACAGCATTTTTCTTTGTGCTTTCTTCTGTTGATTCAATACCTTTTGTCTTTCACATTTCAGGGATTCCTCAAAGTTTCTGGTCCAGTGAGAAGGGTACTTGTTCTGCAACAATGAGATGGATTTTTTTTTTTTTAATGAACTTCTCTATCATCTCCAAAGATTTGGGATGTAAAAGTTAGAAGGCACATTTTACCAGTTTATAATCTGATCTCTTGGTCCCCTATTGTTTATCAAATAAAATGGAAAGAAGAAAATATTTCACTAGGACTGTCAATCCATACTTGCTTTTTATCTGCTTTCAATTCAACTTGGTATTTATGTAGGAAACACTGCCAAGAAAAACCAATATTTACAAAATATATATATATACATGTATGTGTATATATACATATGTATACATGTGTGTACATTCCTATATCTGCTTTATTTTGACTTTTATTAGCTTAAGGGTTTAATTACCACATAACTTTTTTCCTTTTTTTTTTTTTCAAAGATTTTATTTATTTGACAGAGAGAAACACAGCCAGAGAAGGGACACAAGCAGGGGGAGTGAGAGAGGGAGAAGCAGGCTTCCCGCCAAGCAGGCAGCCCGATGTGGGACTCGATCCCGGGTCTCCGGGATCATGACCTGAGCCGAAGGCAGTCGCCTAACCAACTGAGCCACCCAGGCGTCCCAACTTTTTTCCTTTTAAAGATTATTTGTTTGGAGAGAGGGAGAGAGTGGGGGGGAGTGGCAGAGGGAGAAGGAGATAGAACCTCCAGCACACTTCACACTGAGAGCAGAGCCCAAGGGGCTCAATCCCACCACAGTGAGATCATGACCTGAGCCAAGTTAGATGCCTAACCAACTGCACCACTCAAGTGCCCCATACTACATAACTTTTCTTAATACTACAAACTGTAGTGTCAAAATAATTGGGAAGTAGGGAAATAAGCATAAAAGATAGGTCAGCTACAGCTGAAGGTTGACCTGTTTATTGGAGATGAAATATGAAATTATAATTATCACAGAGATATAAGCAACCATAAATTCAACTAAATTCAACACATATATCAAACACCAATTCCATTAGTGGAAGCTGTGATTTTAAGATATCAACTATTTTGTCCTTACAAATTTGATCTGGTCTAACAAGCTATTACAATTTACCCCGCCCCAAATCAAGCACTTGTGACAGATTATGCTATTATCAAAAATTATATGAAAATAATACCTTATTTAGCTTAAACCAGAAATGCTGATTTCTGCTATTTCATACTATCAGAAATACTTCAATTAATTGATTGTGGTGTTCCTTGTAGATTCCAGATCTAGACTGCCCAGGCTGGAATCCAAATTCTACCACTTCCTTACTGTGTAACATTGGTTATTTTTGCCTCAGTTTTTCCATCTGTAAAATTGATATAATAATTGCACTTGCCTCGCAGAGTGGTTATGACAATTAAATGTGTTACTACAAGTAAAGCACTTGGTAGAGTGCCTGGGACATATAAAGCACATCTAAGTTAGTTATTATGATTGTCATTATCATTTCACACTGGCTAGGAAAACAGGAGACATAGGTTATATTCTCATTTCATCCATTTATATTTCAGTGCCTTTCAGCAAGTCACTAATCAACTTTCTCGCGCCTCAGTTTCTTCCACTATGAATTTAAAGAATGAACTCCATGACCTCAGAAATTTTACCTGGTTCTGAAATTCCAAATTAGGCCCTTTTTTTTTTTTTTTTGAAATCCAGAAACACCTGTACTGCACTCTTATTCTGAGCACTTGAGCCCAAAATTGATTCTTCATGGAACATATTGTTTTACCACTCATTTGACATTTATTTTATTATGCTTCTACGTGTGAGTATGTGTTCTTCATGTTCCTCCCCCCAGGGCAGGCAATAATCACTTTAGGAACAAAGGGCCATTCTTTCCTCTTTGCACATGATAAATATTGATTCTTCATTCCATCATAATGCATGCACTGAATAGATGCCAGGTACTGTTCTAGCTAGACACTGGGCAAAAAAAGTAAATAAAATCAGATTCCTGATCTCAAATAATCCATTATAGTAGACTAACCAATGAAACTTAATTACTATATGGTGTAATAAATGCAATAGGAAAGGATGAAATGCTCAAATATGCTTGAATGCCTCACAGAAAACTATTTTTCGGAAGAAATATGAGCTGATCTGGGATGAGTAGCAATGCCCCAGATGGAATAATACAAAACAAAACAGTCCTTGTTATAACATGCATGTTATATGTTATTTCATGTATGATAGAACTATTGTATCAAGTTTTGATTTATTATACTGAGCCTGGTAAGGCTTTGGTTTCCCTGAAAGGGACATTCCTGATGTCAATTATCTGAAGTAGAAATGTGTCTCCCATATCTTCCTCTTCCCCACCATGACCAGTTCATCAGCAAATTCTCTCTATATGTTACTTCTTACTTTTTTCTTCAACCTATTTATTCCTCTACATCTGCACTAACTCCACTGTGGTCCAAGCCATCATCATCTATCACCTGGGGCACTAAAAATGTCTCCTACATAGTTTTCCTATACTTACTATCACCCTCCTATAATACAGTCTTCAAATTATAGCTAAAATGATTTCTAAAAATAATCATGGCCCTTTCCCATCCTGAATTCAAACCAAAAGCCATCAGCTGGAACAGGCACAATGTCACAGCCAAACCAAGGTGAGAAGAGCATCCATATTGGATGGAGGTGGAGAGATGGGGCTGGTGAGTTACTGCACAATGGTTTCTTTCAGGGTGTCCTGTTGGGAGGGCAGCTGGCATAGGCTGGAATCTGAATGAAGTAAGCAGGGCACCTAAAGTGGCCCAGTATAATGTGTGGGAACCCAAGTGGGATGAAGAGAGCAAATGCACAGGAGAGGGGCCAGCATCAGCAATGGGAGATTGGTTACATACAGGAAAATTGAATATTAAGTACATATATATTAAGGATAACAAGAATCATGTTTCTCATTTCCAAGGAACAGAGTTACTCACATGAAAAAGAGAAAACTAGAACAAATGGAATGACTCCATTTGTAGCATTGTATTGGCATCAGAGATATTAGTCAGAATAGTTATATATATATTACATATATGTGTAAATGTGAACATGTGTATATGTGTGTGTACATATATTCCTTACTTCTGTCCACTAAGAAGGCCTGGGAGTAACAGCATCCCAAAAGCTTGAAACATATCCACCATCTAAATCTTGCTTATCTAAATATTATTCTTCAGAAGAAGTGGCATCATAGAAATGGCTGATATCAGGATTGAGGCAGGAAAAGTACATAATGAGTCTAGAATTATACAGTAAATAAGCACAATCAAAAAGTGATGGGGATTGTCAAAAGGACACAGAAGCCACTGTGAAAGAATTACAAATGGGGAGATGGGGTAACTGGGTGATGAGCATTAGGGGAGAGCACATAATCTTTTTTTTTTTAAGATTTTATTTTTTTATTTGACAGAGAGAAACACAGTTAGAGAGGAAACACAAGCAGGGGGGGTGGGCGGAGAGGGCGGTGAGAGAGAGAGAAGCAGGTTTCCCTGCTGAGCAGGGAGCCCGATGCAGGGTAGGGTTTGATCTCAGGACTCCAGGATCATGACCTGAGCCAAAGGCAGACACTTAATGACTGAGCCACCCAGGCGCCCCAAGAGCACACGATCTGATGAGCACTGGGTGTTATATGCAACTCATGAATCACTGGGCATTATATCAAAAACTAATTATGCACTATGTGTTGGCTAATTGAATTTAAATTTA
>PITA01007773.1:0-67584 GCA_004023965.1 Spilogale gracilis | reverse complement strand
TAGGAAGTATCTTCCACAAAGCATTTCTTAATTACCAAAATAATAATGATAATAATAATAATAATAACTTTAGAGTAGAAAGTCCTCACACACTCTTCTTTAAGCGATCTAAGTTAACACCACAATAATAAGACAAAGCAAACTTTGGGGCCACCTGATTAACATGCAATGAAAATAACATAGTGGGGCGCCTGGGTGGCTCAGTTGGTTAAGCGACTGCCTTTGGCTCAGGTCATGATCTCAGAGACCCGAGATCGAGTCCCCTTTCGGGCTCCCTGCTCCGCGAGGAGCCTGCTTCTCCCTCTCTCACTCCCCTTGCTTGTGTTCCCTCTCTGGCTGTGTTTCACTCTGTCAAATAAATAAAATCTTTAAAAAAAAAAAAGAAAAAGAAAAAGAAAATAACATAGTGCCACTTCTATTATATGTATTTCTGACAAAGATACATAACCTAAATCTAATCATGATAAAACATCAGACAAACCAAAAAAGGAAGGCATCTACAGAATAGCTGGCCTGTATTCTTCACAAGTATCAAGGTCTTAAAAGTCAAGGAAAAACTGAAGAACTATTTCTGACTGAAGGAGTCTAAGGAGTTATGGCAACTAATGAAACAAGCAGTTACATGCTGGATCCTACTGACATTATTGAGACAATTGGCAAAGCCTGAATGAGATATGAGAATTAGATCATAATAACGTGTCATTGTTAATTTTCTGATTTTTGATGATTGTGTTGTAGACTGCAGAGGAATATCATTGTTTGTAAAAAATACACACCACAGTTTTGGAAAATGGGAAAACATGTCAGCAATTTACTCTCAAAAGGCTGAGGAAAACAAAATTATTTAAATTATACTTTCAACTTTTTTGTAACTTTGACATTGTTCACAGATTTTTTAAACACATAATAATAATAATAATAACAACATTCCACTGTTTAAAACTTGTCTGTGACTTCTTACTGCTCTTAGAGAAAAGACCAAAATCCTTAAAATAAAACTTGGCATGATCTTGTCCCTTTCTACTTTTCCAGTCTCATCTTGTTAAATCTTTCCTTTGGGCTTATTGTATTCTTTTTTAAAAAAGGTTTTATTTATTTAACAGAGAGAGCACAAGCAGGGGAAGCGGTAGGCAGGGGGAGACTGAGCAAGGAGCCGGATGTGGGGCTCGATGTGGGGCTCAATGTGGAGCTCAATCCCACGATCCCGGGATCATTACCTGACTGGAAGGCAGACGTTTACCCAGTGGAGCCACTCAGGAGCCCCTGGGATTACTGCATTCTGATGTTCTTTTTGTTCCTCAAACAACCCATATGCTTTAGAAGTATGAAGCCTATGTATTTCCTATTACTTCTGCCTAAACCATTCCTTAATTCCTCGCCCATATTCGCTAATTTTTTTTTCATTTTATTTTATGTGTTTTGGCAATACCTTTTCAAAACCTTTGCACCCAGGACTAGATCAATTCCCCATTATTCATTCTCACAGCGCTAAGCATTTTCCTTTCATACTTACAGATTTGTTTTTATAATTGATTGATGTGCCGCCCCAATTATACTGCTTCTTCAGGACATAGCTATGTCTTTGCTCACCACAGTATCCCAGAGATATAGCCCAGTGGACAATAAACAATTTATTGAATAAATGAACTGTTTAATCCATCCACCTCTGTCCCTGACTCTGTCCCTCTCTTTAATCTACAGCCTTTCTCTCCTGCCCTCCCTCTCTCCTTCCCTTCCTCCTCCATCTCTCTTTCTCTCTTCCTCTCTCTTCTCACTTCTAATCAGCTTTTAAACATATTCAAGCATTTTCAGGCCTGAAGAATTTCCTCTCTTGAAACCACATCTCCTCAAGTTGTATCCCAATTTCCCTGCTTCTCTTTTCATCCAAACTTTTCAACAAAGTCCTATACACTTGTCCTTTCCATCTCCCCAGTTCCCATCCAATCTTCAGTCCACTGCAACTTGGCTGCCATCCATACCATCCACCAAATTTGTGCTCGCTGTGGAGTCACCTAACTGCCAGGCCCAGTTAACAAGTTACAGTCAGTGCCTCACCTGAATCACTCTTAATAACTTCCTTGACCTTTAACTGTTTTTGTACATCTCTGATCATCTTTCTTGGCTCCTTTATGCGCTCTTCTTTTTCAGCCCAGCTCTCAAATTAATTTGTTTCATATAAGAAATATTTATTTGGTACCTATCATGTGCCAGGAGCAACTAGGGATACAACAGTAATTCAAACAAACAATTCCTGTCTTCATAGAGCTAACATTCTTTTTTTTTAACTTGTAAATTTTTTATTAAGGTATAATTGATAATATTGTATAATAGTATAATTGATAATATTAGTTTCTGATATACAATATAATGATTTGATATTTGTATATATTGTGAAATGATCATAGTAAGTCTAATTAACATCTGTCCCATACGTATAGTATCTTTTTCTTGTGATGAGAACTCTTAGCATCTACTCTCTTGGTAACTTTCAAATATGCATTACAGTATTATTAACTATAGTGACCGTGCTGTACATTTCATCCCTAGAACCTTTTATATATATTTTAAAATTGGAAAATTGTACCTTTTGGCTTTCTCCATTCATCTTGCTCACCTCCCACTCCCAGTCTCTGGCAACCAGCAGTCTGTCCTCTTTATAAGTTTGGTGGTGGTAGTGGTGGTGGTAGTGGTAGTGGTGTGTGTGTGTGTTTTTAGATGCCACATATAAGATCATCCAGTATTTGTCTTTTTCTGTATGTCCTTTCTCACTTAGCATAGTGCCCTCAAAATCCATCCATGTTGCCACAAATGATGGATTTCATTCTTCTTTATGGCTGCAAAACATTGCATTTTACGTATATACCACATTTCTTCATCTATTCATTCTGCCAATTAACAGATTGTTTCCATATCTTGGCTATTGTGAATAATGCTGTGATGAACATGAGGGTGCATACATCTTTTCTAAATAGTATTTCCACTTTATTAGGATAAATACCTAGAAGTAGAATTGCTGGATCATATGGCAGTTCTATTTTTAATTTTTTGAGGAATCTTCATACTGTTTTCTGCTCTTCCTTTCTCATCTGGTTCCCTTTGAATTCACTTTCCAATAGCTTCAAATACAATCTCAGTCCCTTACTTAAAAGCTTTAAGTAGCTTTTTCATCACCAAAAAGATAAAAGTCTACATTTTCATCACAGCATAAAACCCACTGTTATCTGGTCCCTGCACCAGGTTGCATTCCCACCAATCATATGAGGGTTCCCTTTTTCCCACATCCTTGCCAACGCTTATTTTTTTGTCTTTTTGATATTACTCATTATGACTGGTATGAGGTGGTTTTAATTTGCATTTCCTTGACAATTAATGATACTGAGCACCTTTTCATATGCTTGTTGGCCACTTGTATGTCTTCTCTGAAAAAAAGGTTATTCAGCTCCTCTGCCCATTTTTAAATTGAATTGTTTGGGGGGTTTTTGCTATTGAGTTGTGTAAGTTCTTTATGTATTTTGGATATTAACCCTTTATTAGATATATTATTTGCAAATATTTTCTCCTATTCCATAGGTTGTCTTTTCATTTTGTTGATGGTTTCCTTTGCTGTGCAACATTCCTAATATTAGAATTCCCCAAGATTTTATCCTTGGCTCACAGCTTTTATTCTGCATACTTTCTCTAGGTAATCTTAGTTATACTCATGGATCCAACTACTACAGATTAGTTGATAATTCCCCCCCCCCTTTTTTTCTTCAGTTTAGACACTTCTCATGAGTTTTAGGCTGGATGTATTTATTTGGACATAATGCAGGAACTTTGAAATAGATACATCCAAATGAGAACACTTTCTTTTCCCCCCGAGATTCTCATGCCGGGGATGTACTCAGTTACCTAAACCAGAAGTAACCTTAGATCCTTCCTCTTCTTTATTTCCCATATCCAACCAATCACCATTTCCTGCCAAATTTACTTTCTCTAGTATTCCCCTAACTTCTCTTCCTTTCTCATCTGGTTCCCTTTGGATTCACTTTCCAATAGCTTCAAATACAATCTCAGTCCCTTACTTAAAAGCTTTAAGTAGCTTTTTCATCACCAAAAAGATAAAAGCCTACATTTTCATCACAGCGTAAAACCCACTGTGATCCAGGCCCTGCTTGATTCTCCAGTTTTCTGTTTTGCTTTCCAACTTAAAGATTTTGTTTGTTCATACACAGTGTGGCATAATGATTAACATCACAGTCTTTGGAGCCAGGCTGCTTAGGCGTGACTCCCAGATCTATCACATATTTACCTCAGTTTCCTCAATTGTGAAATGGGTATAATAATAGTCACTATAAAATTATTTGGAGGAATAATTAATATATGTGTGCTTAAACCAGTTCCTGGCACATTACTTACTATTAATTTAGGCTCTTCTAATATTTCTGCTTTTGTTCACCTCCTTCCTCCTCTTTGTAGAAATATATTAGTTAGGCTATGGATTCCATAGAGTCATCAGATTTTTATAAGCTTACATTTGATTTACTACCCAGGAAACCTACCAATTACAACTTATTTGATATTAGGGTTAATGTCTTAAGCAGGTATCCTCACAATGTTTTTTCTTTTGCTGATTGCAAATGTAGCTACTTCAACTGTTCTATGCTGCCAGAGATCAAAAATGCAGTTTTTGTACCCTATCATTTAAATGTAAAGGTGAGAGAGAGAAGTATGGCTAACTCCCTAGTATCTAGCTTGGATGACTAGGAAACCAGACAATACTATAGAATGCTCAAATGTTGGCACGCGCGCGCTCGCACACAGTCTTATTCTCATAAGTTTCCTCTTCAGTAATCAGTGTCACCTCGGCCAAGCTGCCCTTTTCCCACAAAATTTCCCCTCTCCGCCACACCTACCCACCAACCAGAAAAATGCTCCATAACTGTCTTCGCTTTAAGAACAGGGCCACACGGAAATTGAACGCCTAATCGTGTCCTCCGGGTTTCCCCGTCACCATAGTAACTGGAACAGGAAGGGGCGGGCCCCGTCGTCCTACGCCCCGCTCGCAGCGTGCGCCCGCCGCTTTTAGTGCGGGGGCGCGGGCTTCCAGAGTTGAACGGGTTTCTCAGCTCCGGGTTAGAGCCGGACCCGGACCTGGATCCCGAGTCGGATCCGGGTTCCGCGCGGACGGCCACGTCAACCTAAACCTACACCGCCCGCCCTCCCCACCCTGCTGCCTTCGCGCCCGCTGAGACTGCCGCAGGCTCTCCCAGGCTGCGTCCTCCACCCCTTTCCCACAGTGCCCCGCGCCAGGCCCCGCCCCTGTTTGCCGGGGAGACCGGGGCGCAGGAAGCCGGGCGGCGTCCGTTGCTGCCGGTGCGGCTCGTCCTCCCCCATCCCGAGCGCGGCGGCCCGCTGGTCGGAGAGGGCGTGCTTCGTTCTCGCGCGCACAGCTTGCGCTTGGTCGGGTGGGGTCCGCCGCGGAGAATTGAGGATGGGGGAGTAGCTGCAGGAGGCGACCCCGCTATACTGAGGTGGGCATGGGCCGGGGCCCGGGGCTCAGCTAGAGCCGGCGGCGGCCTGGGCTCTCCAGGAAGGGAGAGAGAGAAATGCCTGTGCAGCTCAATCTCCTTTTCCCTCTCCTCCGCCTGTGCGGCCGGTTTATTGTGTTCTCGCTCCCCATCTTTTCCCGATTACGTACATCGTCACCCTTCTTCCGACCTCGGTCCCTGCTTCTAACTCCAATTTCTTACTTAAGCCGCGGTTACTCAGGCTCTTCTCTCCCATGTCCGGGCTGAGAGTTCACACACCAGCAACACCTAATAGTCTCTCTCACGCAAGGTCTCCCATCTTTCCTCTCTCCCGCATCCCATTCTGGAGTGATAGCCAGAAAGCCTTCGTATTGCGTATACCTGCAAGCTTCCACCTGTCTCCGAAGCTTGGCACTGATCACGTCTGCCACACCCACGCTGAGAACGACCGCTAAGCAGGGAACACCACTTGTCCCAAAGTGGTGTTTAAGAATATGTTCTCTATTTTTCTCTAGTCTTGTTTTGTAGTCTGGATATTTGTTACTGCCCGTCACTATACTTTACAAAGGTATGTTTCGGTTGCATGAAAAAGAGGAGTTAGAAATGAGCCAAAGACCATTCGCAGGTAAGGAGAAAAATTTAGAAATAGACATTGAGAATTAAATGAAGAAAAGAGAAACTGAGAATTCTAAGGTTAGTTTCTTCAAAGCAGTTTGAGATCTTTTGTGATTTGATTAAGTGGAGATTATTTACCCTGTACAGGTGAGCATGTTGAAATAACTAATTCCTCCTTTTGTGTTTTTTTTCCTATTTTTATTTATCTCAAACGTCAACTTCGTAATAAAATTACACTCTTAACTTGTAGTTACCATTCTGCTATTTTTATAAGGTAGTCTCTATGTAGTGTAATCACCTTTTGAGAAAACTCAGGAAAAAAACGACCAAACCAAATATGTTGTCTCTTAAAACAGTATAAATTCATGCTATTCTTGGAAGGATTTTATACTTCCTCCTAGCCCCTCCAAAGGATATTTCCTATAATTGAAATCTGATTAAAATGATTACAGTGTAGCCTTTCCTATTAGTGAAATCTGATTAAAATGAAAACAAGTGGCAAAAAGAAAAAAGTCAAAAAGGAAATGGTTTTATACAAGAGCAGTTCTTAAGTTATATAGGAAAGGGAAGGAAACCGCTTTTTCCCAAGCTTGTGTTCTGGTGCTCATCAGAGCAAATAGTTGAATTTGTTTGTTTTTAATGTGTTCTAGCTAGCTACAACTACATACTACCTTTTACCTTTTATCTCCTTTCTTGAGTGGTTTCACAAATTGAATATGGAAGCTGTAAAGGGGCCTCCAAAGAATAGAGCCTGGGCACTCCCCTTGATTTGCCATTGAATGGAGACTGTATTACTCGCCATGTTATTTAATAGTATTATACGTGCTATTTTTTAAATATATTTTTAACTACCTGGTTTCTTCCCTTTAGATTGACATTTGGGGAGACAATTTGATGATGCTTGATTCACTCTTGGAGTAATGTGAACAGAAGTTCTCCAACTTGCATAGTATATCAACTGGAACCAACAGTGTATTTTAATGTTCACTTAAATCAGAACTTGTATAAGAAAAAGAATGGAAGTCTGGTTAAATAAAAATGACTATGGCAGAGACTTGAAAAGGGCCATTCTCTGTTTTCTAATAGTGTATATGGCCATTTTAGTGGGCACAGATCAGGATTTTTATAGTTTACTTGGAGTATCCAAAACTGCAAGCAGTAGAGAAATAAGACAAGCTTTCAAGAAATTGGCATTGAAGCTACATCCTGATAAAAACCCGGTAAGTAAAATTTTCTTTTTAAATATCTCTAAGTAATGTCTTCTAGTAAAGTTTTGGTACATATTTAAATTTTAAGTAAGTGTTCAAAATGGTTAAGAATAATCACATGTCAAAAATCACAGTTCAGTTTTTGTACTAAGAAGCAGCAAAATATTCTAGTTGTGGACAGTGTGAAAGAATGTTAATACCAAAAATTCAATTCCCTCTTAATTTGAAAACTGATTTACAACACTTCCATTACAGGTGTTAATTGCAAAGCCCACCATAGTGTTGTGGAGTAGTTTAAGTGGCTTTTGTAATAAAATAAGTTAGATTAGGGACACCTGGGTGGGCTTAGTTGGTTAAGCATCTGACCTGGGCTCAGGTCAAGATCACAGGGTCCTGGAGTCGGAGTCCTGCATCTGGCTTCTTGCTCAGTAGGGAGCCTGCTTCTCTGCCTGCCACTCCCCCTGCTATGCACTCTCTCAGTCTAACAAATAAGTAAAATCTTAAATTAAAAAAAAAAAAAGTTATGATCAACCATTCTATAAAACTGTAACAGAAAAACTATTTCCTTAGAACTTGGAAGGTTCCTGTTAAAAATGGCAGTAATAGCTAATAATAGCATGCTTCAGCTTCTACTGTTGTCTCCCACGTACAAATCCCAGACCAGAGTCACAAATTATTATAAATTAAAACTTAAGAGCAGCCAAATCCAGTTAATTCCAGTCATAAATATTTGATTATGTATTCAATAATGTCATTTTTCAAAACTAAATGTTTTAATAGAGTATTTTTAATAATTTATCTAACTTTATAATGAGACTTATCAAGAAAGGTATGGTTTATAATTTTCTGTTGTCTATGTAGAATTTTTTAAGTAAGAGTTATTTTGTTGCATAAAGCTTGGCAGTAGAACTCTTGTTAGTTGAAGTTTCCATATGAAAGATGGTAGTCCTATTATGGCTAATTATTATTTAGAGGAAAACATTCTTCAAAAACCAATTCTGTGAAACAGTAACAAATGAGGAACATTTCTAATCCAGTTTTGAGTTTTACTCTGGTATTAGTCTCATTTAATTATCTGATGGATTGGGGCACATACCTTTTGTTTTTTGTTTTGGGGTTTTTTTAGTTAATATGTTTGTTTTGCCTCAAATGGAAAAATAACCTACAAATTTCTTTGTAATTTTTTAGAGGTAGCATAATACTTACAAAATAATAAATGTTTCTAAGGTTCTTTTTAGTTTTTCTCAGTTGCATTTCTTAGAAGGAATGACATACTGTAAGACTATGTCAGTCTTTGGAGGCATCAATTCTCATTTCTCTGTTACTTTCCTTATTCTATTTTTTTGGAAGATTATAGTTCTTTTAAAATACTTTTTTATTTTAACCTGTGATAACACATTTCGTATCATACTCCTCCTTACTTTGGTTTCTGTTCTCCCAGAAATCTCAAGATTAAATTAAATCTTCATATAGGTTTTGAAGAGACTTGATTATGTATCTAAAACAAATGTTATATCTAATATTTTTAATAGAATAACCCAAACGCACATAGTGATTTTTTAAAAATAAATAGAGCATATGAAGTACTCAAAGATGAAGATCTGCGGAAAAAGTATGATAAATATGGAGAAAAGGGACTTGCAGATAATCAAGAAGGAGGCCAGTATGAAAGCTGGAATTACTATCGTTATGATTTTGGTAAGATGATATGATACTGTGTATGAAATACTGTTTTTTATTTGAGTAAATTTTGATAATTTGTTTTACTATTAAGCTTACGTAGTTAATGTGTGTCACCTTGACTTTTAAAATATAACATTGGAGAAGAATTCCAAAGTGTGTGGGGGCATAAAATAAATACAGGTATTAAAGCAAGAGGGAGCATTCACTTACCCAGTATTTTGCTTCATTTTTAATTACCCTGAAATGCAGGCTAAGAACTGAGGTATGCTTTTGTAGTAAACCATATAAAATAGTTTAAATTCATAATGGAGTATTTGTTTCTCAAGACTGACTTTTTTTTTCCAAAATAGTATTTTCAGTTCTAATCACTGCAACTCAGTAGCGTGTATCAGGTGTCAGCAATCTATGTTTCACAGGCTAAATCTGACCTGTCACCTATTTTTGTAAATAGAGCTTTATTGATCATAGAGACCAAGAGAATTATGAGAGTAAAATTGGGCTCATTTATTTACATATTTTCTTTGGCTTCTTTCACTTTGACAGAGTTGAATACAGACAGAAACTGGGTGTCCCACAAGGCCTATTTAACTGGCCTCTGCAGAAAAAGTTTGCTAACACCTGGTCTATATCCATCACTGGTATTATTTTGATATTTTATATAGTAATAAATTTTCTCACAATAGTTTTAATTATAAAATTTATATTTACTAAATAAGTTGGTCTCTAACTGTAAAAATTCTAAGACTGTTAAAAGACAAAATAGTTTATTGATATCATTTATCTAAAAAAAATATGAGAAGTGAGCTTTGTAGTCTAGTTAAGAGTAACATATCAGTGTCAATTTCCTAGTTTTGCTATTTTATTAAAACTATGTAAGTCACCATTAGGAGAAGCTAAGTAAAGGGTACATAGACGTCTGCTATTTTTACCATTTCCTATAAGTCTATAATTATTGCAAAATAAACAATTAAAAAATAATAGAAGTTTTCTGTGGAGATGAAATTATGGGAATATTAGTAACTCCTATAGGCAACTATGACAGTCCCCATCAGAAATGGATTTTTTTTTTATAATCACTCCATAGATGCATCACGAGTGGTATTATTTACTCTTGGCTTTTGTTAGTTTGTTGCACCTTCCTCAACTTTGAGATTTAATATAGTAATCTGGTTTTTGATGATGAGTAACCTATTTTTATGTAGTAATTTATTTTTATGATGAACTGTTAATTTATGACTTTTACTTTTAACTTAGGTATTTATGATGATGATCCTGAAATCATAACATTGGATAGAAGAGAATTTGGTAAGTTCATGATCATATGATTTTCTAAATCTACTTCAAGTCCACTTTTACCTAAAACTCTTAAGGACAGATGTATTTGGAATTTAGAAATTTTTTTTGGTTTTAACATGGTAATGTATTTTTAACTTCTAAAATTAAATAGTTATTTTACCAGCAAAAAATGGATTTATTCAGGAAAAGCAGAAAATTGTAATTCAGGTCAGGCAAGTTATGGTAAAAACATAGGCAAGTCTAGCAAATAAAAGGAACTTTATTGTATGGAGAAGGAAGTTGGGAGAGGTTGTTTTGAATGAGAGTCCGTTAGAGAAAAGCAAGAATTCAAAGTAATAACAGTTTCTCATTAGCTGATTTGCAGGAGTAGTCAGTTTCTTATAGAAGAATCAAGGTACATCTTTTCCTTTTGGGGCCTCTAATTGATCATTTTTTCCTGTTGATGATTCTTCTGTTAGAGTCTTCATGAAGCTGACAGTTCTTCTGTAACTGACTTTGAGTGGTATGGCTCTCACTTTCTGCTTTCCCAGTCTACTTTAATCAGGTTTTCCCACATTCCCCCCTTTTGGTCAAGATCTTTTTCTGAAGCCATCTCTGTTCAGGAGTGACATTTTTCATATTTAATGGTTTTGTTCCTCAGTGCCAGGAGGGACCTTTCCTAGTCCTCACATCCTACTTTGAGGATGTTCTAAACCAGGACCCTAGATCAGAAAGTAACTAACTGAAAATAATTATTGACACTTAACTCCAGCTTAGAGGAGAAAGGTTCTCCCAACAGAAACAAACCCAGAGTTATGGATGCCTCTTGGAAGTCCCTGCTAAAAGTGGCCATGAAAGCAAAACAGTGAGTACTGCAAGAGCCCACTGAATTAACCAAGTGCATTTGGGATGATACAGTGCAAGTATAAATGTGAAGCAATAGCTAATGAATTTGTTGCAAAAAATAGCAAAACCTCAAAGATGTATTAAAACAGTATTACCTCAAAAGAACTTTTGGAAACAAATGTTATCTAACAATATAGGCTGTAAGGTTACAAATTCAGAGACCATGAATTTGGATAAGAGTCCCAGAGTCAGATAATACATCAGGTGAAAGAAAGACTTGTGAATTCTGAACCTTCTAACACTTCAGGAAGAAAAGAAGTAAGATTAATTTGATCACAGGATCATGATGAGGCTATTTCCAAAAGGCATAATCAAAAGAAGTGGTTTCCCCCTGTTGCAGAGGTTTGGTAAATGCAGACAAGGCCTTCCCTTCTCTGTCACATCCCAAGAGGAATCAGGGAAGTTGGATGTCTAAAAGCAAGGGGCTTTATTAAGTTTCTAAGTCCCAAAAGCTGTGGCTACCTACTCTTTGCAAATAATTGGATCAGGTTTGTCCTTTTTTTTTTTTTTTTTTTTTTTTTTTTTTTTTTTTTTTTAGTAAAGCATATAGAGGTTGAGCTAGAAGAAGAAGTTTGGAATACACTTTCAACAGTGTCCATTCAGTTGAAGAAAACCTTGTAATTGGAGATTAGTTTCAGGTTTGGAGGGGGGGTATGTTTGAGGATGCACTGAAGCCTGCCTGAATCCAAATGTAGCCTTTGTTCCAAGATCAGTTATAGAACCTGAATTTGAGCTAACTGCAGTTTTTCTTTGGAGACTTTATGTTCCTCTAATTCCAAAACTTTTAAGGGGTAGATGTTTTCTTCCTATGAAGAAGCTTGAGAAGGCCTAGCAGAGAAGCAGATAATCTGCTGTTGTAACAAATTAGAGCCTGTAGAAAACTTTATATCTTCCAAATCATCTTTTAAGGTTTGGAAAAAGTAAGAAGGACTCTCTATGATACCCAAGAATATTTCTGTTCAGGTGTATTTTTGTTCATCCACATTGAAAGCAAAAATAAAATGGCTGGCCTTATCAATAGTAAACTGGAATAGTAAATGTGTATAGTGAAAAATTTGCTTCTGTGGGAATGGAGTTCAGTAGCAAATGGGGGTTAGGAACAAATAACAATGTTATTCATTGCTTGGAGGTCCTGAGCAAACCTCCATCTTCGGTTATTTAGGTTTTCTCACAGGTAAAAGAAGTGCGTGCAGGGAATACTAGTCCTAGTGCAGGGAATAATGGGGCCCTGAAGGGCTTCTTTATTTATAGGGTATTCATTAATTCCGGGAAAAGCTTTTGAGGGATCTGTTTGAATCTTGATGGGAGATGCACCATGGATTCTGCCAATATCAGTTGAAGATGTTGCCCAAAAGAGGACAGCAGCTGATCCAATAGGGACAAATGATCATCATCCTCAGATTCAGCTATGGTACTGTCAGAGCAAATAAAAGATATCAAAGGGCCATTTAATTCACCTGGTTGGCTATATTATCACTTTCAACTTGCAAAATTATTTTCCCCTTTTGGGAGAAAGAAATTCTGGCATAATATTTTTCCAAGAAATCTCAACCTGGTAAATGAATGGGGTGGCAGAACGAAAGAGAAAAAGGTGTATATTTCTTAAAAGCCCTAGACGAAAGGGAATAGATTCAGAGGCAGGAACCTGTTGAGGTTGATTAGAGACCCTCACTGTTTGAACTGTTCCAGTACTCTGAGGCAAGTCTACTTTATAGCAGTGAATTAGAGAACAAAGACTAGCTCTGGTGTCAAGGACAGGGAAAAATACATTTCTGGTATGGAAAGTGGTTTTTCCAAGCTAATTAAGTGGGAAGATTGGGAAGATCCCTGGTAGTTCCTTGGAGCCCCATCGCTGGGAATTAGGAAGGCATTGGAAAGGTGTCTAGAGGGCTGAAGAGATCTGAAGCACTTAAGAGGGTAACAGTCTTTTATCCAACCTCCTGGCTCTTTGCAACAACAGCAGAAACTAGAAAGTTTTGGTTTTGCCTAGCGGCTTTCATTTGCTGGGGTTGAAAATTAAGAATTTTAGTGGTTTATCTTTCAGGTGACTCATCTAGGGTGTGAGCAAGCTGGTTTGCCAAATTTAATCTGGAGTGGACATAGTTTTCCATTTTGTCTTGGTTGTTTTAACTGAAAGAGAAAGACTCAGGTTCAGCCTACTAATAAACATAAAGTTAAATGCTACCTGTATGGATTCGACATGCACAGCATGATCAGAATTTTCTTTAAAGAAAATTTGAAGTTGATTGTAATTATCATGAACTGGCGTCTTAGGCTTTTGTGTGCAAGCTTGAATTTTGTTCCAGTCAACAGGTTTAGGAAAGCCTACTGAAATTGCTCAGTGGAGGTTTCCAGCCAAGTGTTCTAACATCTTGCCAAAAGTTTGGGGTCTCTTTCTCAGAATCCTTTTCAGGATGTTCCCTCTGGGCTGATTTCATCCAGTGTTTGACCTGGCCCTCGTAAACAAGCATGTAGACTAACTGGTAAATATCTGAGAAAACAGGTTGGTAAGTTTGAATAACTCTGCTAAAATCTTCGACAAACCTATGGGGGTCCTTACATTAGGAAACTCTTTAAGAAGTTTGGGGGTTATTTGGATCCTCAGAAATCTCTGTGGAGGCAGGTTTAGTAGGTTCAGGTGAGGTGGGAGCAGAGAGAGAGTCTAAGGAACAGAGAAGTTCAGGGAGAGAACTCAAATGAGGAAACTGAGGGCATGGTGGAGGTGGTGCGGAAGGGAAGGAGGGTGATGCCAGTGGAGGTGGGGCCTGAGCATGAGGGTCTGCACGTATCCTGAAACGAAATCGGGGAAGGGGAAAGGAACCCTGGGAAGCCTTTTGTCTTTTTTTAATTGTTTGCCTCAATCAGTGTAAAAAGTGTATTTTGCAGAGGCAATTTTAGGTTCCTGGTAATGGTCGAATGCTTCAAAATAGCGAACAATATAGGCATCCCATTCAGTTTCAACAACTGTAGAGCCATGGCTATCCAATTCAGTTTTGAGAAAAGTAAGTTTGGGGAGATTGAAAGTTCACCATAATGGTCACTGAAGTTCTAAAATTACATTTAGTTAAGTGGGTCCATTTAGTTAGAAATATGCATGAGGAAAGACCATAGTTTTTAAACATAAAACTGGCTGAGGGCCTAGAAGTAGAGGCGCCCTCAAAGCATTTTGATGACTAGTACCCCATTTCTTAGTTTTTTTCCTAAAGCAAAAAGAAAAATTCCTAAACAGCACAGTTCCATTAGGAACAGTTCCAGAAGGGATCAGACTAAAAGCCAGCACAGTCCCAACAGGAACAGTCCCTATAGAAATGGTCTGGTTCCTAAGAGGAGTTGGACCGAAGTCTCAACAAGTACTCTCAAGAAGGACAAAGTCTTAAAACAGATCCTAAATAAAGTCTGGAGAGCTCAAAATGCAGAGAACAAAACTCGAAATCCAGGGAAAAACTTAACCTCAGAATTACAGGGTTATAAGGAAGCAGTAAGCTCAGTTGGCTCTGTGGTCACCAGCACCTGTTGCTCACCTTGCCTCATATTTGTCAGGGTCCTGTCTGGAGCCCATATCTGATTGCCAATAATGTCAACCTGAGAATAAACTATTTTACCAGGAAAAAAAAACGGTTTATTCAAGAATGGCAGGGATTTACAGTTTGGGACATGCAGGCTCAGGCAAAAACATAGGCAAGTCTAACAGCAAAGAGGAATGTTATTTTATGGGGAAGAAGGAGGAAACAGGGAAGGGTTGTTGTCAGTGACAATCCACTGGAGGAGAGCAAGAATTCAGGGTGTTGACAGTTTCTAACTGGCTAATCTACAGACTGTAATTGATTATTCTTTTCTGTTAATGATGATTCTGTTGGGGATTGTAATTGACAGTTCTTACTATAATTGATACTGAGAAGTACAGCTCCTCATTTCAGTCTTCAGCTCGAGTGAAATTTCCTCGGGGTGCCTGGGTGGCTCAGTTGGTTAAGTGACTGCCTTCGGCTCAGGTCATGATCCTGGAGACCCGGGATCAAGTCCCACATTGGGCTGCCTGCTCAGCGGGAGGCCTGCTTCTCCCTCTCTCACTCCCCCTGCTTGTGTTCCCTCTCTGGCTGTGTTTCTCTCTGTCAAATAAATAAAATCTTTAAAATAAAAAAAAAAAGAAAGAAATTTCCTCTTATTAATTTTCATAGTATACAGGTTGATTAAATAATGTCCTTCGCAGAATATGGGGCAGTATACTTTTTTCTAAAACAATATTTCTGCAGATAAATGTGTAAGTATGTACACCAAAAAAAAGAAAGTAAAAATAATATGTAGCCAGAACAGTTAGGACAGGTCTGGATGCCATGAGAGCTTGCTGTAAACTTGCACATAAACTCCCTGTTTTGGAGCTTTTGGGTTTCAGAGTTTTGCGTAACTGGTTGTTTTGGAAGCAGATTTATTTTGACTTTGATTTATGTGAAAATGGATATGAAAATAACAGTTCTATTATAATTTTCCATTGCATTTTAGAAAATTTTAACTATTGTATTCGATTCTTATACTTTCAGAGGTTGTACAGATATAATAAAATAGGTTTATTTTCTATTTCAAATAAATATATTTTACCTCAAACTCTGTTTTGTTCTATTATAATCTCATTTAATTTAGAAAACAAAAATAGCATACTAGCTGAAAAAAATAATGCATATAGTGTTTCTCACATATTATCATTATCAAAAATGTCTTATAGTCACTTGATTTTCATCAGTTTCTTCTGACCAAGAATTGCATCTATTCTTATTCTCTGTATCCTGTTGGTGAGTTTAGGCCTACAAAGTAGAATTCAGTGCATCACTTTATTAATAGTCTTAAACATGAATACTTGAACAAGTTCTTAAAATAAAAAGACATGTCTCTTGTACAAAAAAAAAATTGATTATACTTGGATTTATGGTAGAACTGCTGCTCATATCACAAGCTGGCAGAATTGTAACTTCACTGAATGTAGTTATATAAATATATATAGCTTTACTGTATGGCTATTATTACCTCTTATCTGCTAGCCTGCCAGGGAGTGTTTTGGGACCATAGGGCAGAAAACTGGAATCAGAGATAGAATTAGAGGAACTGAACAAAACTTGCAAGGTGACCAGTTAAGGAGTTGATCCAGAATGATATGGGTTCAAACTTTTTCAGGTGTCTCACTATGGAACAATTATTAAAAACTTCTAATAGTTCGTGTACAATGCCAAAGAGCAGTTTAAAATACAGCCAAAAACCTTAGAGATCGTTTTTTGGAAATAATAAGCTAATACTGGTAGGTTCAATGCATGGTTGCCACCATAGCATCTCCTCTGATATCTGACGATTCTCTGTTATTGGGCTGGAAAAAGCTGATCCTGATGTTTTAATTGAAGAAGCTGAGGCAGGATAGTATCAGTTTGTACTTGTGTAAATTATCACGTCAGGCTACTTGGTTGTGGGTCTCTTTCTATTACCAGTTATTTCTATTTGGTTTGGGTTACTTAGTTCTGTTGTTTGTATAACTAATTATACATATAATTGCAAAGATATTTCAAAGTTAGGTATGTTCTTTCTCCAGAGAGGAGTTATGCTTTCTTCTGGCTGGGGTCACTAACAACCTCAGATCAGTTTTATCCAGAGACTGAAATGATTCAAAAGCTGAGCTTTGGACTTTGAGAGGACTAGTCACTTTCCAGTTCATCTTTATTTAGAGGACCCTTTCTTAGATGTGCTCTGTTCTCCATTTTTATCCCTCTAGCATCATGAATGTTATTGAAAGCTCTGCTCAGTTTCTTGCCAATCAACTACCTTTTCTTGAAAACGCTGGCTCTGTGATTTCCACTTCCTCCCATGCTTTGGCCTCCTAATTCTTCACTGTGTTGGTAATTGATGCTTTCAGCCGAAGTCTTACATTTTGTCCAATTTTGCAGTTGTAGTGGGAGAGTTAGTCCAAATTACATAGTTCATTTTTATTAGTAGTGAATTCTACAGTGTTTATGGTACAGAAGAGAAAATGTGGTTAAGAAACTCCATTTAATCTTCTCATCCTTCCCTTTAAATGTTAGTGCATACTTTCTTTTTATAAGTCACAGAAAAGTATGATATCAGTCATTATAAGCAAACTGTAGACAGTTCTGCAAAAGTAGAGGATATCTGTCAATTTTACTAGTCATTCTGAATAGTACCTACATAATACAGGTATCCTTTTGAAGACAAACTCAAATTACAAAGGACCTCACAGGACCTCTGCCTCTTTTTTTCCTTTCCTTTCCTTTCCTTTCCTTTTCTTTCCTTTTCTCTTTTCTTTTCTTATCTTTTCTTTTCTCTTTTCTTTTCTTTTCTTTTCTTTTCTTTTCTTTTCTTTTCTTTCCTTTCTCTTTAATCCCCATGATCTCCTAACAAAGTGAAAGCTAGGATTTTGTTCAATTAGGCTTTGTCAGAAAACTCTTCTTTTGGAGAGTAGTTACTGTTAATTTCAGGGTCTTGTTACTATGAACCAGACACATTTATTTTGTTAATACAAGATGTAAGAGCATCTCACAGAACTTCCCATTCAGTATTGAAATGATGCAAAATACAGCCCACATAGGTGAACTTCTCAACATTCTGGGCCATGTTTGCTGGAGTGTATGCATTAACTGGATCCTTAGTAAGGGACTCTCAGGAATATGGGCTATACTGGATTGCTTCCCAGTGATTCAGACTTTTTTTTGAAACCCTTTTTCTTGGGCCGAGAAAGATGAAATTGGGAATTTGATACAAACTTCCTTTAACGAATATCCGAAATTTTCTAATTTTTGTCCATAATAGTCACATCAGGGTGTGAATTATTTCTCAATAACTAAAATGAATCAATGAATAAATAAACATCCTCTTAAAAGGCTTCATTCTGGGTGCCTGGGTGGTTTAGTGGGTTAAGGCTCTGCCTTTGGCTCAGGTCATGATCTCAGGGTCCTGGGATCGAGGCCTGCATCAAGCCCTCTGCTTGGCAGAGAGCCTGCTTCCTCCTCTCTGCCTGCCTCTCTGCCTACTTGTGACCTCTCTGTCAAATAAAATCTTTTTTTTTTTTTAAGAAAAAGGCTTCATTCTGAGGAGCAAAAATTGTGGTAAAAAATTTTTAATGTGCAGTTTCATGGAGCTATTGATTTCACAACTCTGCTGTCAGCCAGCATGTCCTATGCTGCCTCTTTTTGAGTTATAACAAAGTTCTGTCAAACAATATGTCATCATATTATAAGAATGTTCTGTAGGTAAGAAGAGAATAATAAAACAACGCTATAATTTGTGAGCATTAGTTCTATTCTAGGCAATTAATATTTATCATATTGAATCTTCAAAACAAACATCAGTATTGATATTGGGTTTTTTTTCACCCACAAATTTCAAACTGCATTTGAGGGGGAAAAAATTACATGCCTGAGTTCAGCTAATAGGTATTTGTAGTATATCTTACTATAGTCATCCATGTTGATTGTTTCTCCTTGAGGTGCTTCTCTATGATGGGGAATTATACATCTGACAATGTAGAACTCGGGCATGACCACATGACTTGCTTTGGCCAGTGAAATGTGAACAGAAGTAATGTATGTCACTTCTGGGCAGAAGCTTTAAGGGCCAACATGTGGTTCACCATTTTGAGCTGTCAAGAGATACAGCATTATTGAAAATAGAGCTTGCTCCATCAGCCAGGGGTCAGTTGTGAAATGATATGGCGGAGAGTTGTAGCAAACTCAAAATAGACATGTAATAAATAGTAAAAGTAAAACTTTATTGTCAGCCCATGACATAATTGGAATCATTTGTTTACTATAGCGTAACCTTTCCTGACTAATGCAGTACCAGAGACAGGAAATACACTCAAGTTCATCTTAAAGCCCATGCTTATGCTGCTCTTTTTTTCTTAAATGAAATAAACCCATTAGCATTAGTTATTCATCAGTTGTCTTACTGTATACCCTATACTAGTACATTTAGTTTTCTCTTACTCAGTAACTTATGCTCTTAACTCTTCAATCTCTGTTACCTCATGTCTTTGTGACATCCTATTTTTACATTTTTCTAGGCTAATAAGTTATTAGCTGTAGTTGTGTGGGTATTAATGGACATTACTGTAATTGTAGAATTTAGAAACTGAAAGTTGCATTCTGAAATATACTTGCTTTATTCTGTGTTGCTGGGTTTTGTAAAAACGTTGAGCCTTAATAACAGCATTAAGAATATTTTTAATTTTACTCAACAGCAGTGGGGACTGTGTAAATAACGTTAAAAGTGCTGTGTGAAAACAAAGTGCCAAAGGACATTTTTTCATTGTGAACAGTTTTGTGTCAATTTAAATGCCATTCAGATTTGTTCATATCAATACTTTTAAAACTTATGATCAGTCCTATTTTGTCTAATCATTGCCTTATCATTTTATATGTAGATACCCATCTCATTTCTTATTTATAGCTAATGAAATAACCCCATTTCTGTTAAGAGTCTTCACTAAGTTTATTAAAATTTTACCTAAATTATTACCAGGTGGTGGTCTAAGTTTATGTGGCATTTATTTCAGCCACTTAGGTAGAATGATTTGTTGGTCAGACTTCCTAAACATTGCCAGGGAACAACTGATAAAATCCTAAATTAGACATTTTACTGATAATGTACAGATTAACTTCTTTCCACTGATCCATGTGTTTTGTAATTGCAAGTGAACATTGAGTCTTACACATGTTTCTGTTTAACGTGAATTATACATATTTAATAATATAGTATGTTTGATTTAATATCTTAAAATAAGTTACATAATTAAACTTTTATTTAAAAATTACTATTAACTGATTTTGATATGGAATTATACATAAACACTTAAACCAAAAGCAAATTGTCTTCACTTTTTTATCTTGAATGTTAGAGTGCATCCCTACAGAGTTCAAAAAAATTTTTTTCTTTTTTGAGTATAGTTGACACACAGTGTTACATCACAAGTGTAGCCACCATCTGTCACAATGCAGTGCTGTTTAAATACCACAGCGATATTCTCTGTATCTTTTATTCCCATGACTTATTTATTCCGTAACTGGGAGCTAGTAACTCCCACTTCCCTTCCCATTTTGCCCTTTCCCCACGCATTCCTCCCCACTGGGAACCATCAGTTTGTACTTACATGTCTGATTCTACTTTTTGTTTACTTATTCATCTGTTTTTTAGATTTCACATGTAAGTGAAATCATATGGTGTTCATTTTTCTGATTTATTTCACATAGCATAATAACCATGTAGGTCCACCTTTATTGTCACAAATGGCAGGATCTAATCCTTTTTATGGCTAATATTCCATTGTATATATACCACATTTTTTTATGTACCACATTTTTTTAAAGATTTTATTTATTTATTTGACAGAGAAAGAGAGATCACAAGTAGGCATTGAGGCAGGCAGAGAGAGAGGAGGAAGCAGGCTCCCTGCTGAGCAGAGAGCCTGATGTGGGCCTAGATCCCAGGACCCTGAGATCATGACCTGAGCCGAAGGCAGAGGCTTTAACCCACTGAGCCACCCAGGTGCCCTATGTACCACGTTTTTGATCTGTTAATCTATCAGTGGACACTTGGGCTGCTTCCATATCTTGGCTATTATAAGTAATGCTGCAGTAAACAAAAAGGTGCATGTTGTCTTACAAATTAGTGGGGGTTTCGGTTTTGTTTTGTTTTAAGATTTTATGTATTTGACAGAAACATAGCTAGTGAGGGAACAGAAGCAGAGGGAGTGAGAGAGGGAGAAGCAGACTTCCCGCTGAGCAGAGAACCTGTTGAGCAGAGAGCCCGATGCGGGGCTCAATTCCAGGTCTCCAGGATCATGAGCCGAAGGCAGACGCTTAACCAACTGAGCCACCCAGACGCCCCAAATTAGTGTTTTTGTTTTCTCTAGGTAAATACCCACTGAAATTATTGGATCGTATAGTATTTCTGTATTTAGTTTTTTGAGGAACCTCCCCATAACTATTTCCATTGTCATCCACAGTTCACAAGTGTCCTTTTTTCTCGGCATCCTTGCCAATACTTATTTTTTCTTGATTATAGCTGTTCTGACAGATAGGAAGTGGTATGTCATAGAGGTTAAGACGTGGTTTTCTCTGATGATTAGTGATGTTGAGCATCTTTTGCATATGTTGTATATCTTCTTTGGAAAAATATCTATTCAGATCCTGCACATTTTTAATCAGATTATGTGGGGGTTTTTGGTGTTGGGTAGTATAAACTGTTTATGTATTTATCAAGTATATCACTTGTAAATATCTCCTCTGATTTAGGAGGTTGCTTTTTTTTGTCGATGGTTTCGTTTGTTTGTTTGCTGTGCAAAAGCTTTTTATTCTGATGTAATCCCAGTAGTTTATTTTTGCTTTTGTTTCCCATGCTTTAGGAGGCATATCTAAAACAGTGTTGCACAGCTGGGGTCAAAGAAATTATTGCCTGTGTTCTCTTCTTAAGAGTTTACATCAGGTCATTTTATAGATTATAATGCATAATATATTACTGACTGGTTATCATGTGGTATTCAGATCCATTATATTAGCAAATATGTATTTGTGTTTTAAACTATTGAAAATCGTGATCTTATGCTTTTCTAATAAAAGAGTTTTCCAAGGTAAATGACTTACTTAAGGGCAGAGATTAAATTTAATCTCCACAGTCTTTACTATATTGTGTAGTTGTCTTCTTTGATTCTTTCAGAATTTGAAGTAGCTGTCAGAACTGATTGATTGATCCAGGTATTTAACCTGTGCTGCAAATAGTAGATGAACTTAAATTTCCATCTCTCACTGTTTCTCCTCTTCATTTACTTCGCTTATCCACGCAAACTCCTATATGAGGTTTGGCTCTTTATTCCTTGTGCCACCTCTTCTTATAACTTCATGGTGACAAGTGTCTTGCAACTCAGGGTTGCTCTTTAGTCAAGTATGTGCCCAAAGGAGTTTTTTTCTATGGTATTGTTAGTTTGACACACAGTTGATCCTTGAACAATGCAGGGGTTAGGGGCACTGGCCCCCCATGCAGTTGAAAATCCAAATACAACTTTCATCTCTCCCAAACATAACTACTGATAGCTTCTGTTGACTGGAAACCTTGCAGTAACATTACAGTTGATTAACACATATTTTGTGTAATGTTATATACTGTTATTCTTACAGTAACCTGGAGAAAAATTATTAAAATCATAAGGAAGAGAAAATACATTTACATTACTGTATCAAAAAAAATTCCAAGCCCATGTTGTTCAAGGGTCAACTGTAATATGTTCTCTTTTTATAGAAAAACTTGCACAGAAAACGACAAAGGTAGTATGAAAGATGTGTGACTACAACAAAATTTTAACTAAAATATGCACAAACCTTTAGCAAATAATTCTATTGTTTTGGTTTTATATGCTTTAGATGCTGCTGTTAATTCTGGAGAACTGTGGTTTGTGAACTTTTACTCCCCAGGATGTTCACACTGCCATGATTTAGCTCCCACAGTATGTACTTTTTTTACATCCTGATTGTTAAAATTTCATTCTAATCTGTTAAGTGTTTTTTTACTGTATTAAGACTTTTTTCTATTAATAGTAATGATAACTATCAATTGTCAAGTACTTTCATATGTGTATGGTTTTATTTGATAAAAATACTCTCCTTTAAGAATGTGTAGCTTGAAGAGTGTTCAAGGAAAGAAAAATTATCTTATCAGGGAAATGCTTGTTCTTTTTTCCTTACAGTGGAGAGACTTTGCTAAAGAGGTGGATGGATTGCTTCGAATTGGTGCTGTTAACTGTGGTGATGACAGAATGCTTTGCCGAATGAAGGGAGTCAACAGTTATCCCAGCCTCTTCATTTTTAGGTCTGGAATGGTAAGGGGTACAGTTAGCATTTTTTTAATTTGGAACTTTATGACAAGGAAAATACTAGAGAAAACACAATATGTGATTTTGTAGAATGTTTTGATTTTTAAATATGATTTTAGGTGCCATCTAACTAGGCTCTAGTCATAATAAACATTTTGGATTATATCATGAATACTTTAAATGCCATTACTTTGACCTTTCTTTATTTCAAAATTAAATGTTTACCATTGCTTTCTGTCATAACTGAACCATTATACATACTGTACTTTATACGTCACAAAACATTATACCGGTATTGTCTCACCGATTATAAAGTTCTGATATCCCTTTTTTTTCCTAGTGATAAAACTGAAACTAGAAAACTGTTATAAATAGTGCAAGATCCTCAGCATATCATTTGGAAATACACTATACTGTTGAGAGATAAATCTTATATTCAGAGTAATGTAAAATTGAAAGTATTTGGTATTCTTTTTACTGAGTTTTTAAAAGAAATAATAAAAGATGTTTCTCTTTTTATTAAAAAAATAATAATAATAAATAGGCTGCGGTGAAATATCATGGTGACAGATCAAAGGGAAGTTTAGTGAGTTTTGCCATGCAGCATGTTAGAAGCACCGTGACCGAATTATGGACAGGTAATTTTGTTTTTATTTGCTTGATTTTCAGGGATACTTTGAATTTGGTATTTTAATTTCTTTTCAGTAATTGTGTTAGCATGTTGGTCATAATATTGAAATTTTTAAACTATTTTTTCCATGCCGTTTTTTTTTAAAGATTTTATTTATTTATTTGACAGAAACACAGGTCGAGAGGGAACATAAGCAGGGGGAGTAGGAGGGAGCAGGAAGCCCAATGCAGGGCTTGATCCTTGGACTCTGAGATCATGACCTGAGCCGAAGGCCGTCGCTTAACCAACTGAGCCACCCAGGCACCCCTTTTCCATGCTTTGAAAAAGAAAGGAATTTTATCATTTTTTCTGGCCTCTGCTAAATAGTTGGTACTTAACAAATGAATCAGATTTGTATAGAAACTAAAATGGTTAAGATATGGGAAATCAGTACGATGTTATGCTAGGTGTAATGGCAGCTTTCAAGTGCAATTGAATGTTTAGTTAACTAATGTTTTATTTCTTTCATAAGTGTACTGTATCAGGCAGTCAATTCCTGATCCAGTGTAATTTTAAAGTTTAAAATCTCTTTCATCTAATCCTGGACTTCTAATTCATCAAGTGACTTTAGGTGGATTATACTCTGTGATATCCATGAAATGATAGTATTCACATCTAGTAAGATGGTCACATCATTCACTGAATACAAGTTATGTCCTGGAACTGTGTTAAATGTTAGGACTGCAGTAATAAAATATATGATCCCTCTTTCAAGGGCCTCATTCTAGCAAGGAAGGCATTAGTAAACCATTTATCCAATGTAGTAACTATTATTATAGAGAAATCTTAGGGAAACAAAGAATATTAAAAAAAAAAACTCAGATGGGGAAAAGTAGAAGGATTAGAAAATACTTCTTGAATGAAGTCAGACCCAATCTGTCATGAAAATGAAAAGGAAGCTTTCAAAGATCACTGTGAACTTGGTAAACTGGCCGTACTTCACCAATCTAACAAAAAGATGGGCAGCCTTTGGAGAGGTATAGGGAAGAACATGGCTAGTTGAATGGGTAGGTAAAGCTCAGATCACCAGGGCCTTAATTACCAATTTTATTTACCAGTTTCTTTCTCAGTGAAATAATGAATTTAGATTTTAGATGATGAAACAGTGGGAAGTCAATGTAGGAATCTGATAGGCTTCAAGAGGATTTTTATGAATTCTTGAATTCCAATAATAGATAATCAGAAATTTGCTTTTTTTTTTTCTTTTAAGGAAATTTTGTTAACTCCATACAAACTGCTTTTGCTGCTGGTGTTGGCTGGCTGATCACTTTTTGTTCCAAAGGAGGAGGTAATTTTGTTTGTTATTTTGTTATGATGAAGAAACCAGGATATTTACTTTTTAGGTGACAGTCTTTTTTTTATTGAGATAAAATTGTCATATAACATTATGTAACTTCAGAGTATACAACCTGTTGATACACTCACATATTGCAAAATGATTACCACCATAGCATTAGTTAATACCTCCATCCTCTCACATCAATACCATTTCTTTTTCATAGTAAGAACATTTAAAATCTACTCTTAGCAGTTTAAAGTGAATGATATAGTATTATTGGTTATTATCACCATGCTGCACATCACATTCCCAGAACTTGTTAATCTTATAACAGGAGGTTTGTACCTTTTAAGTAGCTGCCAGTCTTAAGTATACTTCTATAATTGATTATTCAGTACTTCAGGCTACAGTTTATATCCAATTATAGTTTTTTTATTTAATGAATACTTATATTTTTTATTAGTTTACACATAAGTTACAAATTACTAATTTGTTAAAATTTCATTTATGACTTTATGTTTGGTGGACAAGATTTTCAACTTAATTATTCTCATTATAGATAGTACCTTCAGATAACCACAGATGTATTTGGCATTTTACAAAAATAGTAGTTGACAGATGTACCCTCCCAAAATAATAATTTTTTGGTATTATGGACTTTGTCTCATACTTACCATATCAAAAATGTATACACGTTGTCTTATAAAGTATTTGAAGATGACAGTTTTCCATTTCAAGGAATCTTTCCACCAGTAAATTAATTTGAAAATTCAGTACTCTAGGTACCAAACCACAAACTATTAAACTCTATTCAAACAATGTTATTGGTTAAAAATCAGCCCCTTTACTATAGAATACCCCAATTCATTAATACACTGTCATATGTTTAATCCCAACATGGGCCTTTAACCTAGACTTTACCTATCAACTTTATGCTACTATACTGAGAACGAATTGCCTTCAGCTAAAATCAACCACTCCCCTATCCTGAAAGTCCCATCTTAGGAAAGTATTGCCTTCAAACAAAAACCTTAAATTAGGTTACCATTGAGGTAAATCTCAATACCATTGAGAAAACTTTTTAAACTTTCTGACATTCTTTTACTTTTCACCCTAGGTAGATTGTTTTTACCTATCTCTATATTCTCTATGGTGCTACAGTTCCCTTCTAAATCTGTCTCATTGTATCCTAGCTTTCCTATTTAAGAATTTTCATGAACATGATAAAGTTATTTTAAGATGGTATTGTATTTTAGGAAGGAAAACTTCCATAGTCATTCTATGAGGCCAGCATTATCCTGATACCAAAACCAGAAGACGCTACAAAAAAAAAAAGAACTATAGGAGAGTATCACTGATGAACATAGATGCATATATGCAAAAATCTTTAACAATACATTAAAAAATCAGTCACCATGATCAAGTGAGATTTAATTCTGGGATTCAAGCATGGTTCAACATTAGCAAATCAACCAATGTGATACCTTTATATCAGTAACAGAAAAGATAAAAACCATATGATCATTTCAGTAGATATAGAAAAAGCATTTGACAAAGTACAACATTCATTCATGAACAAAGTAGGTTTAGAAGGAGCATACCTCAACATAATAAAGGCCACATACTAACCTACAACTAACATCATACTCAATGTGACAGACTAAGAGCTTTTCTCCTAAGATCAGGGCCAAGACATGAATGTCCAGTCTCACCACTTTTATTCAGTGTAGTACTGGAAGTCCTAGCCACCATAGGCAGACAAGAAAAAGAAAAAGGCATCCAGATCGATAAGAAAGAAGTAAAATTTTCACTATTTGCAAATGATATGATAATATAGAAAACCCTAAAGACTCTATCAAAAACTGTTAGCACTGATAAATGAATTCAGTAAAGTTGCAGGATAGAAAATCAATGTACAGAAACTTGTTGCATTTTTATACCTAATAACGAAGCAGCAGAAAGAGAAATTAAGAAAATTATCACATTTAGAATTAACACCAAGAATAGTGAAATACTTAAGAGAATAAACTTAACCAAAGAGGTGAAAGACCTACACTCTAAAAACCATAAAACATGATGAAAGAAACTGAAGACAATATAAATAAATGGAAAGATATTATCCTATGCTCATGGATCAGAAGAACAAGTATTGTTAAAAATCTGCATGCTATCCAAATCAATGTATAGATTTACTACAATCCCTATCAAAATACCAACAGCATTTTCCACAGAAATAGAACAAACGATCCTAAATTTGTACAGAGCTATAAAAACCCCAAATAGCCAAAACAACCTTGAAAAACAACAAAACTGGAGTATAACGATCCCACATTGCAAGATATACTACAAAGCTATAGTAATCAAAACAGTATGCTACTAGCACAAAAATAGACACACAGATCAATAGAATAGGATAGAGAGCCCAAAACTAAAGCCATGCTTTCAGTCTACAAGAAAGGAGGAAGAATATGTAGTGGGGAAAAAGTCCCTTCAACAAATAGTGCTGGGAAAATTGGACCACTTTCTTACACCATTAACAAAAATAAAATGAAGTAAGGACCTAAAAGTGAGACGTGAAACCATAAAAATCCTAGAAGAGGGCACAGGCAATAATTTCCTTAAAATCAGCCACAACAACATTTTTCTAGACATGCCTCCTGAGGCAAGGAAAACAAAATCAAAAGGAAATTATTGGAACTACATCAAAATAAAAATCTGCCCAGAAAGGAAACAGCAAAACTAAGAGACAATTAATGGAATGGGAGAAGAAAATATATAAAGAACCTATCTGTATAGCTCAACACACACACAAAAAACAAATAATCCAATTTTCAAATGGGGAGGAGACATGAATAGACATTTCATCAAAGAAGACACACAGATGGCCAACACACATGAAAAGATGATGAGTTATATTGAGCATCTCATACCTGTCAGAATGACTGTAATCAAAAACAAGAAGCAAGTGGGTAAGGATGTGGAGATAAAGGAATCCTCATGCGCTTTTAGTGGGAATGCAAACTGGTACAGCCACTGTGGCAATATGGAGGTTCCTTAAGAAGTTGAAAATAGAATTACCATATAATCCAATAATTCCTATACTGGGTAATTACCAAAGAATATAAAAACACCAGTTCAAAAAGATACGTATGCCCTTATGTTTATTGCAGCATTATTTATAATACCCAAATTATGGAAGCAGCCCGTGTCCATCAGTAAATGAATGAATTAAAGAAGTGGCATTTTTGTATATAATGGAATATTCAGCCATTAAAAAAAAATATGAAATCTTGTCGTTGGCAACAAAATGGATGGATCTAGAGATGATATGTCAGTTTAAAAAAGACAAATACCATATGATTTCACACATGCAATTTAAGAAACAGGATAAAAGAGACAAACCAAAAAATAGACTGTTAAGTATAGAGAACAAACTAATGGTTACTAGTCGGAAGGTGAGTTGAGGTATGGGTGAAAAAAGTAATAGAGATTAAAGAGTACACTTGCCATGATAGGCACTGTAATGTATAGAATTGTTGAATCCCTATATTGTACACCTGAAACTAACACTGTGTTAACTACTGCAATTAAAATTAAGTAAAAGACTGTGTTGTGTTTTAAAGTTAAAGATTCTTTTAAAATTTTTATCAAATAAAGCTATTACATTTTATTTCTCCAAAATCATGAGATGTGGATCAAGGGGATTCGTTGATAGAAGCAGAGATTTGAGAGAGAGATTGTAAAGAGATTCCCGTTAGCTAGAAATCCTGGGAAACTAGGGAGAGAATGGGAAAATGTGTGCATGCATGTGTGCATGTGTGTTTGTATGTGTGGAATGACATTTTGGCCTTAGGTATCTACCTAGTAAATGTGTCACCGTTTACCAGTGGAGTCCAATCAGTTGCCTTAGAATCAACATGGCAGTTTTGGGGGAAAGGCAAAAGAAAGTACAGACTTACTAAAGCTATAATTTTGTCATAATATTTTCCCCTCTCTAGATTGTTTGACTTCACAGACACAGCTCAGGCTCAGTGGCATGTTGGTAAGCGACAATTATTTTGTAAAACTATATAGCCATGTTAAGAAAGACATTTAAGAATTGATTCTAAATATTTCTTTGTTGTTCCTTAAACACTTAACTCACTTATTTGTAAATTTTGTTTTTTGATAAATCATAGCTATAAAACTTTTCTTCCTAATTAGAATTTTGACACATGGTACATTCATTGTCATTCACTTCTAAATATCCTATAACTTAACTATAAATTCTTCTTTAATCAGAGGTATATATTAATGTTTGTGTTACCTCCAGACTACTCCTTACTGTTTTTGTTTTGTTGTTACTTTGTTGGATATTTAGCTCTCATCATATTATGGTTGGGGAATATAATCTGTATGTTGTTGATACTTTAACACTATTGGAGTTCCCTTTGTTGCCTGGGAGTTTATCAGTTATGAAAATTGTGAAAGAACTATGTGTGCTCAAAAATATGTTCTGTGTATGTTAGATAGAATTTTTACATCTATTAGACCAACTCTATTAATCATGTAATTCAAATATTCATTTATTTTTGAGTAAACTTTTTTAAAAAATTAAGCTTACAGTAGAAAAGTTGGAGTTTTGTAAATAAAGCTAAATTCCTTTAACTTTGTCTTTTACTTAACACGTGACCTGTTGTTTTTTTTTTTTTTTCTTTCCACTGTAGGATGGTCTTGTTAATGTAGGGTGGATGGACTGTGCCACCCAGGACAACCTTTGTAAAAGTTTGGATATTACAACAAGTACTACTGCCTATTTTCCTCCTGGAGCCACTTTAAGTAACAAAGAGAAAAGCAGTGTTTTGGTATGAGTTACTAATTTATTTATATGTGTGTGTGTGTGTGTATACACACACATATACATCATTGTGAACAAACATAATACATCATTTTGTTAACAGTGAACAAGGAAATGAATCCATTTATAATAAACATTTAATTATTTAGAATAAATATTTAATTTCTGGGGTTCTGTTTAATGGTAAGGTGTGCTATAAGGATTATTTTAGAGATCTGGTGGTAGAAACCATTGTACTTTACAACCCAGAAGTATGGAAAACATTCTTAGGTTATATGAATTTTCATTGATTTTCATTTATATGTATATTTTCTAATGTTAAAATTTAGATCATTAATATGTTTGACTGGGACTCATGTTTGTTTCTTTAAACCACTGTGTTAGACTCTGGTATAAACTCAGTTTGAGGATCTACTGTATGGTTCACCTCCCTAATTTTGTGAGTGAGGAGACTGAGTTACCAAGCTAGTTATCAAGGAGCTAAGATAAATAATGAGATATTAGATAGGCCCCTAGGGAACCTCAAAAGAAAATAATAAAAGACAAATTTTCATTAGTTTTTATTTCTGTATTTTAATTCTGCTTCCTTTATGTTGACCAAGATAATATATTCTTCATAGAAATTCATGTATGGGTATAGAAATGCTTTAAGATAGATGCAAAATTATTCTAAACCCAGATCACCAACAGATAAGCACCATCAAATCTTGGCAAATACTCTTCCAGATCTCTACTTACGTATTATGACTTAAGTATGTAATGCAATTATGACTTCATGCTGACAACTCTCCCACTTTTATCTGTGGCCCAGACCTCTGACCTCCATTCCAAATATACATATTCTACTACCTATTCAACATCTTCCCTGGGATATTAACTGATTTTTCAAACTTAGGTATCTATAATTATACTGCTGATATTCTCCCATAAATCTGCTCTGCCCACAGTTTTCTCTATTTTAACTTATTTTAGTTGATAAAAAAATCCATCCTTTATCATTCAGGTCATATACCTTGGAGTCATTCTTAACTCTTCTTTTTCTCATATTCTATAACTTACAGCGGGAGAATCTGTGACTCTGTCATTAAAATCTTTCTAAAATCTACTTCCACTACCGCTAGAGCATTTATCACCTTATAATATACACTAATATATTATCTTCGTATTTTTATTTTTCTCCCATAATATATTTTAAAGTTTGAATTTTTTGTACTGTTATATCTCAAATCCCTAGCAGACTATCTGGCACATAAGTGGACACTGTATATAATGCCTATGTATATTATACACTACATGCTAGAGATAAACATACACATAAATGAATAAATCAACAATCCCTAAGTAACAGTCCATTCACTAACTGTGACGTACTTAGTCACTTAATTGAATCAGTCCTTTCTTGATATTAAAGTTACCTACTTTTTCATGATTATTATAAGTAATGTTGTAATGAATAATATTGTTTGTTCATCTTTGTGTACTTCTTCAGTTACCTGTTTAGATGAAATTGCCATGGCAGTTTTAATTTCAGTTTGTTTTGCCAGATTGCTCCTGTACAAAATTTCTGTTTATATTGTGCCACAGTTCATGAGCATGCCTGTTTACTTAATATAGGTTCTTGCCTTGAGTACTATAATGTCATATTTTAGTGAGATCTTTCTGCCCTTTGATATAAAACTGCAAACTCAGATGCAATCTTAGAAGACATAAATGAGTGATACTGGAAGTGTAATAACAGGAAATGATGAATTAAATGGTCCTTGTCACTCCTAAAAGCATTCAAGTTTTTAGGAAAGTAAAACATCTGTTGGTCTGCCTCAAACCGAATTGGGTGAGAAAAGGTATGGTCTAATATAAACATCTTGGTTATCTTGCAGTCAGTTCCATTTTCACTGTTGGCAGGTCTTGCCTTGTTTATTCCAGTGGCAGTGTTTTCTGCTCAGTAGTTTGTTTTGTTGAAATGTGAGTTCATTTATTTATATGCCATATGTAGTTCATGTCTTCCTTAAATACTCTCTTTCCCAGGTAAATTCCATTTGTAATACTTGACATCCATCTGAGAAGATCCATCTCTTCTCTCTCACTTAGTCAGTATATTCAGCAAACATTTATTTACCAAGCCCTTACTATGGACAAAATTGTAGCGGGTAATTGGGAGGAAAAATAGATAAAATTCACTTATTTAATAAATGCCCACACAGTGTAGTGAATCATTATGGTGTGGCCTCATTGTTTTGGGATATATTATTTACAACAACATTTACACCATTCATAACCTAATGTTATTCTAAAACCCAGTATACTATCAAAGATAATTTTGTGGTTATCTGCCATTTAAAAGTACCCACTATTTTTGTTTGTATTCCATCAAAAATGAAAAAAAAATCCAATCTGTAATAAACTGGTTTATGGTGCCGTGACTGTAACATAGTTGAATTATATTAAATTGTTAAAACTCTGTCTCCCTAAACACATATTGGAAAATAATTCCCAAAAAACATGTGTAACTTTGCATTAGATATAAAGAAAACTCTGGGTGCTATCATCAGGTAATTTTGGGGCAGAGAGTTATTGTTCCAACTGATTTAGTATGTTCTATAATTGAGAAAATGTTCACCACATTACACCTTTTAAAAGTGATTTACATGTACATTTTATAGGGGACATGTTCTGTATATAATGAATAAGTTAAGAGGGAAAAAGGGAGGAAGGAAGAAATTCAGAGGCTAGACAGTATCCTTTTAAGTGTAACTCCCAAGTTTTACTCTTTACCAAACAGGTTAATAATGAGGTTCTAGTGGATTAGTCAGGAGTATTTTTAGTGTAATCTTTTAATGAAATTTTTAGTGAAATGTGACCTATGTGTGTCAATGACCTGGACTACTATGGCATGCAGTACTTTGGACTTTTTAAGCCCTTTGGTAACAGAAAACATTTCATATAGATCTTTAACAATATGCTAAAGTTTTAAGAAAAAAAAAGAACAAAAACAAGTTTTAAGACTAGAAACTTAGGAAAAACAACTTTTGGTTCTTATGTTATATTCATTGTTTCTATCCATGTGGTTATTCTCATGATGGGCACGGTTAAGCTCTGAATACCATGGAAATTCCTCTAAGTTTTTAATGGAGTTTCAGATCTTTCAAGTAATACTTGAATGATCAGGCATAGGTGGCTCATAATTAAACTCTCTTTTGTCAGCCCTCAAATACATTTTCCTAATGACCATTACTTTATTCGTTGTCATTAACAGCTGCTTCTTTGAGAATTACATGAGCAGGGAGAGTGAGAAAAATATGCTAAGGATAAAATATGGACAAGAAGTAAAGGAAATTAGTTAGAAAGGAGGTGTGCCTTTTTCACTTGTTTGTGTTTTAAACCTTTAAGATAAGGTCTTTATCAAGATATTTAACTCTGCTAAGCCCCTAGGTGGTTAGGTTTTTAGACTTTATTTCTGAAAACTTCTATAATAAAGAGTACTTCATTTCCCCAGTTATAAGTTCTTAATTCCAATTAGTTATTTGTTGGGCTGTGCAGTGTCTTGGGTCACCAAATCGTCTAGTGTTTTAATTAACAATTCTTTAAAAAGTTTGTAAAGCATTGGCATTCTGTAAAACATGGTGAACATTAAAATTAATCTGAACATATACAGGTTTTTCCCCATTAATTCAGAGATTGCTACAGGTTATTGTGAGGATTATTATAGAATGCCCACCACAATTAAAAGAAAATTCCAGATAATGGAATTTTAATTTTACATTAATATTTTTAAGAAACAGCCCAGTTACACAATTTTTAATTGCCAAAATATACGTTTTAAAAAAAAAAAAACATTTAGAATAAATAGCTCAAAAACTGTTTTTGACTTTTGTGATTTTTTTTTTCTTAAGAGTTCTATGGAAAAGAGACACTAAGGTAAATTGATGTTGATTAAAAAGATTACAATATGATTCTCTTATTTTAGTTCCTTAATTCATTGGATGCTAAAGAAATATATTTGGAAATAATGCATAATCTTCCAGATTTTGAACTACTTTCAGCAAACACACTAGAGGTAATATTTTCTGTTAATAGTATAAATGGTAGTAAATGTTGGCAACATTTCAAGTCTTGACATCTTAAAATCAGCATTTGTGGGTGCTTGGGTGGCTCAGTTGGTTAAGCTGTTGCCTTCAGCTTGGATCATGATCCCAGAGTCCCAGGATTGAGTCCTGCATCGGGCTCTGGGCTCCCAGCTCCACGGGGAGTCTGCTTCTCTCTCTGACCTCCCCCTCTCATGCTCTCTCTCACTGTCTCTCTCTCAAATAAATAAATAAAATTTTTAAAAATAAATAAGATCAGCATTTGTCTTATCACTAGAGAGAAAGTAGCAGTTTCAAAGGATTATGTAGGTATATTTATATTTTTATGTATAAGTTATTCTAAGGTTAAACTCTAATTGCTGGAGTTACAACTTTAGGGTGGGTCTGGAGTTGGAGACAACCTATCTGGTTCTGAATAGGGGCCTCAGTGGGAGTGTCAGAAAAGCCAGGATTTTGATCACAAAGCAGCTTTGGATCAGATTTGGAATTTTATGTTCTTGCGTACAGAACTATTTATATGGTTCACTGAGAACTAAGAAGCAGCTTTAGAAACAGTTTATTGTAAAATCTTTTTTTTCTTACTCAGTGATCCCAGAGATAAGTCTGTATCCGTACCTAACTCTGCTCAACCTGAAAAAGCTTAGTTACTTCCCTACCTCCAACTTTAGCTATATATCATTAAGACTCTCTATATTTTGGCACAGTTATCTAATTTTAGATTTTATAATTTAGTGATTGTTCAGCCTTTAATAATAGGATTGACTTACATACCATTATTCCAAAGGAATATGTAAGTGTGAATGGGCTGAGTTTTAGACAGTATTTTGAAGTAATGGATATGGTGGCTAAAATTTAAATTAAAGAAATAAAGAATAGAACCCTTAGACTCTTTTGATTCTGACACTATTTTCTCACTTTTCTTTTTCCTTTTTATCCTTCAAAGAATCGGTTGGCTCATCATCGGTGGCTCATATTTTTTAATTTTGGAAAACATGAAAATTCAAATGATCCTGAATTGAAGAAACTAAAAACTCTACTTAAAAATGAACATATTCAAGTAAGAAAAATGCATTCTGCCTAGCCTTCTGCAAGTGTGCTTTCTTACTACTTTAATACATAAAATTATATTTTAAGTAACATAAAAATGCTTACTTGAAATTCTAGGTTAAGAAAACCCCAAGTTCTTTTGTTCTTCTGTTGTGGTATTGTTTTTCTATTAAAAATCTACAGTGATAGATGAAAACAGTTACCTTTCATTTCTCTTTAGTAGCTAGCATGTGATATATCTGCATTAGAAAGTTTTCTGTAATACATACCATAGAAGAATATCTTCCTTTTTTAAAATTCTTACTGGTTTATGTAAGTAATTTGTACTCATCTTTTTAAAATTAGGATATATAAATAAGCACAGAAACGAATTAAAATAAGTATTTAATATTTTCACCATTGTCAATAGCCCTACTATAAATTTACTGTGTAACTTTTCCAACTTTTTCTGCATATGTATTAGTATGTGGGCATAGATATATACATGCATATTGTAACGGCCATTGTAATAGACATACGTGTAACTTTTTTAAGAGCTTTTTTAGTGAAAATGGATTCACTATAGTGGTGCCTGGGTGGTGCATTCAGGTAAGTGTCTGATTCTTGTTTCGGCTCAGGTCTTGATCTCAGGGTCATGTGATAGAGCTCCGTGTCTGGCTCTGCACTTAGTGTGGAGTCTGTTTGAGTTGCTCTTGCCCTCTCCTTCTGCCTTTCTCCCACTCTTGCTCTCTCATTCTGTCTCTCTCCCCCTAAAATAAATAAACCTTTAAAAACGAAAACTAAGAAAAACCCCAAAAATGGATTCACTGTACAGTAGTTCCTCTTTTCTGCAGGGAATATGTTCTAAGGCCCCCCAGTGGATGCCTGAAGCCACAGATAGTACCAAACCCTATATATATATACTTGGTTTTTTCCCCTATATATACATATCCCTAATAGAGTTTAATTCATAAATCAGGCACAGTAAAAGATTTTATATTATTATTAACCTATAATATTAGGTAACAGTATTTATATTTATATAAATACTTTATATTATTAACCTATAATAATAAGGTGGACATTTGTAATAATATACTATAATGAAAGTTATGTGAGTTGGTCTCTTACTATATTGTACTCACCCTTGTGAATTGTCTACATGATGAGATGAAGTGAGGTGAATGATGCAGGCATGGTGATACGGTATTAAGCTACTACTGACCTGACAATGCCTGAGAAAGAGAATCATACACTTCTGGACTATACTTTGACCAGTGGGAACCAAAACTGTGGAAAGTTAAACCACTGATAAGGGGGGACCTGCTGTATTGTCTGCTATACAATTTTCCATTTGACAGTATCATATTTTCTTCTATGCTTCTATGCTAGTGTGTGTATGTATGTTTGTATATATGTGTGTATGTGAATATGTATGGTGTATATGTGTGTATATATGTATATGAAATACTGCCTGGTCTTTAGAGATTATAAATATATACATACATAAATATATTAAATACATTACTAAACACATATATAAATATTTATCCTAGAGATATCATCCTTCCTAAAGTCGAGGTAGTAGTTCACTATATGGTTACACCATAATTGTTTAACAAATGCTCTTTCACTAACATCATTTGCATTATTTTTTATATCAAAATACATACTGTAAAAATGCATACGAAGAATTTTTTTAACCAATTTTCCTCATTACCAATGTCCTCAAGAATGTTTATATCATTTTATAGTCTTACAACATGTCAGTAACCATTTCCCAGTACCTATGCCATCCATGGTATTGTTATTTTTTCAGGCGCAATTTTGATAAGCCAAAAATGATACGTTAATAATATTCATTTTCATTTATTTCCTTCCTGTTGGGTTGAAAAGTTTTCTTGTGATTATTAACAAATCGTAATTTTTCTCTATTTTCTGTCTGGCCCATTTTCTTTCTTCTGATAGGATATTTATCTTTTCTTAGTGGATCCTCTGAAATCCTCAAATATTTTTTTCTTGGTTTATCATTGCTGTCTTAGTATTGTTTATGCTGTTTTCCTTTACAGTATATGAAACTGTCACTTAGCTGAAACTGTCACTTAGCTTTATTATTTCTGCTTCTAGGTCTGAAAAAGTTTTGTCTCTTCCCCATTCCAAGCTTATATAAATATCCTCTATATTTTTAGAAGAGCAGATTTCTTGAACTGTTTTTTTTGTTTTGTTTTAAAGATTTTATTTTTTTATTGTGGAGCAGGAAGCCCCATACAAGCTTGATCCCAAGACCCAGAATCATTACCTGAGCCAAAGGCAGACACTTAACCAAACGAGCCACCGAGACTCCTGGAAGAGTACATTTCTTAACTTCCTATTTTCTGGAAAATTGTCTCTCGGGTTTTGGAACTCTCTAGAAGGCTTTTTTCCTCCCCCTTAATTAAATTGAGTTTCAGTGTTAAATGTAAATTAGTTATTTCTATCATTTATTTTCATGGCCAATTAATTTCTGTTTAGAAACTATTATTAGAGCAATGTCATTCCTTTATGAATATTTTAAAAGTGAATGCATATGATTTTGTTTTCATCAAATTAAATTTTCTACTTTAGGTTGGCAAGTTTGACTGTTCCTCTGCACCAGACATCTGTAATAATTTGTATGTGTTTCAGCCATGTCTAGCAGTATTTAAAGGACAAGGAACCAGAGAATATGAAATTCATCATGGTAAGAAGGGAAAAGATAAAAATTTTTATTAATTTTCAAATAGTAATTTTTAATTGTACTTTTTACCTTGTTTTTTAGAATTATTTAATTGACCTATAGTTAACACACTGTGTTATATTAGTTTCAGGTACACAACAGTGATTCCACAACTCTGTACATTATGCTGTGCTCACCACAGGTGGAGTCACCATTGGTCAGCATATGATTCTATTAACAGTACCATTAACTATATTCCTATATTATACCATTCATCTCCATGACTTATTCGTTCCATAGCTGGAAGCTTGGAACTCCTATGCCATTTCACCCATTTTGTCCATCCCGCCATTGCTCTCCCCTCAAGTAACCACTAGTTCTCTGTATTTCTATTGGGTTGAATTTTTTTTTTCAAGTTTTTTAATTGTACTTTGTACCTTGTTTTTTTGAGTCTGTTTCTAGTTTGTTTTGTTTTGAAACAAACTGTATTTGTCTTAGACTTATTTCACTTAGCATTATGTATTCTAGGTCCATCCATGTTGTCACAAATGGCAAGATCTTTCTTTTTCATGGCTGAGTAATAATACTCCATTTGTGTGTATGTGTATGTCTGTGTAGATACACACATCTTCTTTATCCAGCAGTGAACACTTGTGTTACTTCCATGTTGTGGCTGTTGTAAATAATGCTGCAATAAACATAGGGGTGCATATATCTTTTAAAACTAATGTTTTTGTTTTCTTTGGGTAAATAATAGTGGGATTACTGGATTCTATGGCATTTTTAATTTTTTGAGGAATTTCTCCATTGTTTTTGACAGTGGCTGCACCAGTTTATATTCCTATCAATAGAAATGAGGGTTCTTTTTCTCTTTATCCTTGCCAACTCTGGCTATTTGTCTTTTTGTTATTAGGTGTTCAGATAGGTATAAGATGATAGTGGTTTTGATTTGCTTTTCCATGATGATATTAAGTATATCTTTCGAGGGCACCTGGGTGGCTCAGTTATTTAAGCATCTGACTCTTGTTTTCGACTCAGATCAGGATCTCACAGTCATAAGATCCAGCCCCAGGTTGGGCTCCGTGCTGAGTATAGAGCCTGCTTAAGATTCTCTCTCCTTCTTGGGGTGTCTAGGTGATTCGGTTGGCTGTCCTACTCTTGGTTTTGCCTTGGGTCATGATTGCATAGATTGCGAGATTGAGTTCCACATTGGGCTCCATGCTCAGCAGGGAGTCTCCTTTAAGATTTTCTCCTTCTGCTCCTTCCCCCACTTGCTCAATGCACAGGCATTTTCTCTTTTTAAAAATAAATAAATCTAAAAAAAACAAAACAAAACTCTCTCCCTTTCCCTCTCACCCCTCACTTCGCACAGTCTCTCTATCCCTATATATAAAGTTTAAAAAAAAAAAGAAGAGGTGTCATTTAAAAATATCTTCTCCCATTCAGTAGGTTGCTTTTTCTTTTTGTTGATTGTTTCTTTCACTGTGCAAGTTTTTATTTTGATGTAGTCCTAATAGTTTATTTTTGCTTTTGTTTTCCTTACCTAAGGAGACAGGTCTAGAAATATTGTTCCTAAGGCCCATGTCAGAGATTACTGCCTATGTTTTCTTATAGGACTTCCTTGGTTTCAGGTTTCACATTTAGGTCTTTGATCCCTTTTGAGTTTATTTTTGTGTATGGTGTAAGAAAGTGGTTGAATTTCATTCTTTTGCAAGTAGCTGACCAGTTTTTCTAGCACCATTTACCGAGGAGATTCTCATTTCCTCATTGTGTAAATTTTCCTCCTTTGTCAAAGATTAATTGACCATGTATGCATGGTTTTATTTCTGGGGTCTCTTTTCTGTCCCTTGACCTAAGTGTCTGTTTTTGTGCCATACCATACTGTCATGTTTACCATAGCTTTGTCCCATATCTTAAAATCAGGACACATGATATCTAGATTTGTTGTTCTTTTTCAAGATCACTTTGGCTATTTGGGGTCTTGTGGTTCCTTTTGCCTTGTTTTATATGAATATACTTACCATAAGTAACTTTGCTTTTATTAGTAAATAGGTTTCTTTTGGAGAAAGATTTTTTGAATTACATTTAGTTATTTTATTCTCTTTTCTTTTTAGAATAATTAACTTTTTTTCCTCACTACTCTGATTAGTGTTTCAGCAAGAATGGAGATGGCATGTCAGGTTAGTGGAAGATTTAGGGGTCTTATTAACAAAAGTAAGCAATACCTATCGTTTCCATGTCGAGTGTGCCAAAGTAGCATTTCAGCCACGGGCATTTTCCAGATTTTTCCTTCATTAGACTATTAAATATTTCTATGGCTACTTTGATCTCTCTTGAATTTATAATTACATTTTTACATTTCAGCTTGTGTGGGACTTTAGCTCTGCATTCATGTAAGTACAGTTGCAATTAGAGGATTTGGGCTACCTCAGAGTCCCTGTCCTGAAAAAGGCCAAATATAGCAAAAGAAACACACAAACTACTAACTATAACACAGCTAAGTGAATAAGAGGTATTGACTGATGTTATGTGCGTAGGAATGCAAAGTTCTCTCAAGAAATTTAAAGTATCAGGGCTCCTGGGTGGCTCAGTTGGCTAAGTGTCTGCCTTCAGCTCAGGTCATGATCCCGGAGTCCTGGGATCAAGTCCCTTCCTCATCAGGCTCCCTGCTCAGTGGGGAGTCTGCTCCCTCTGCCCCCGCTGTCTCTTGTGAATAAATAAATAAAAGCTTTAAAAAAAAGAAAAATTTAAAATATCATCTGGTGGGGTTGACAGAAGATCATAAGACAATATGAAAAACATTGTAATGGCCAGTGTGTATAAAGTGTAAAATCAGATAAAGAGACTTAATGTTTGGTATAGATCCAGAGATGATATTTGAATTAAGATAACATTTGAATGCTCAGTTTCTCAAAGGAAATACAGAAATGCAAGAAGTGAGGCTAAGCTGAAGGAACTATGTGAGCAAAGTCCTGGCAAGATGAGCCTAACAGTAACTCCAGTTTATTTAGTACTTTCTACAAGTCAGAGGTTTTTCTAAAGGTTTCACATACTTCTCCCTTTCTGTCTTTATTTTCACAATAGCTCACCAAGGGAGAAAATAGTGGCTCATGATAATTATTTGCCTATGATCAACAACTAGTAACTCCTCAAAATAGATTTTGTACCCAAATATGTCTTATTCCAAAGCCTAGGATTATAGCAGGACTAAACTGTACTGTCTCCTGAAAGTGCTGAAAATAACCATGTTTTAATAATGGAATTCTGTTCTTTTTTTATCTCTGAAATATTTCCGATGCCCCCTCCCCCCTCCCCCCCCTTGTGTTTGCTACCTTATTTCCAGTTCATCATTCACTTACTCTGTTATCATCCTTTGGTAAAATTGACAGTCTCATGTCACTTTTCTGCCTTGATTTTCCTGATTTTTTTTTTTTTAAGATTTTATTTATTTGACAGAGAGGAACAGCCAGAGAGGGAACACAAGCAAGGGGAGTGAGAGAGGGAGAAGCAGGCTTCCTGCAGAGGAGGGAGCCCGATGTGGGACTCGATCCCGGGGTCTCCGGGATCATGACCTGAGCTGAAGGCAGTTGCTTAACCAACTGAGCCACCCAGGCGCCACGATTTTCCTGATTTTTTTTTTAAGTATTTTTAGATTTTTTTCATTGAAGTATAATGGGAATACAGTACTTGTTCCAGGTGTATTATATAATAATTCCCATATATATAAATAAAATGTGTGTGTATATGTATACACATATTACCGAATGATCACCATATTGTTTAATTACCATCTGTCACCATATAAAGTTGTTACATTGTTATTCAGTAGTTCTCTGTGCTATACTTTACACCCCTGTGACTTGTTTATTTGCACCTGGAAGTTTGTACCTCTTAATCCCCTTAACTGTTTCACGCTTCCTCCCACCTCCCTCTCCTCTGCCAATCACCAGTTTGTTCTCTGTATTTATGTATTTATCTATTTTATTTTGCTTCTTCATTCATTTTGTTTTTTAGCTATTGGTAAGACAGATGTCTAAGAGTTTTCTGCCTATGTTTTCTTTTAGGAGTCTTATGGTTTCAGGTCTTATATATTTAGGTCTGTAATACATTTTAAATTGATTTTTGCATATGGTATAAGAAAGTGGTCCAGTTTCATTCTTTTGCATGTAGCTCCAGTTTTCCCAGTACCATTTATTGAAGAGACTATCTTTTCCCATTGTATGTTTTTATCTCCTTTGGCACAGATTAGACCATGTAAGTGTGGGTTTATTTCTCTCTATTCTGGCTCTCTATTCTATTCAATTGATCTATCTGTCTGTTTTTTGCCAGCACCATAGTGTTTTGATTGTTACAGCTTTATAGTGTATGTTGAAATCAGGGAGCATGATACCTCTGGTTTTGTTCTTTTTTTTCATGATTGCTTTGATTTCTTCATGGTCTTGTAGTTCCATACAAATTTTAAGATGATTTGTTCTAATTCTATAAAAAATGCCATTGATGTTTTGATAGGGATTGCGCTGAATATGTAGACTTTTAGAGATCATATAGACTTCTTTTTTTTAAGATTTTATTTGTTTGACAGACACAGCAAGAGAGGGAAAACAAGCAGGGGGAGTGAGAGAAGGAGAAGCAGGCTTACTGCCAAGCAGGGAGCCCTATGCGGGATTCAGTCCCAGGACCCTTGGGATCATGACCTGACCCCAAGGCAAACACTTAACGACTGAGCCACCCAGGCGCCCCTATTTAGACATCTTATTAGCATTAATCCTTCCAGTCTATGAAGATTGTATATCTTCCCATTTATTTCTGTCCTCTTCAGTTTCTTCAGCAATGTCTTACAGATTTTGGAGTATAGGTCTTCTATCTCCTTGGTTACATTTATTTCTAGCTATTTTAACCTTTTTGATGCAACTGTAAATGGTATTGTTTTCATAATTTCTCTGATATTATAGAAATAGCACAGCTGAGGAACTTAGGTTTTAGTGAGTTAAATGTCTGGCTCTTGGGGTGCCTGGGTGGCTCAGTTGGTTACGCATCTGACTTTTGATTTCAGCTCTGGTCATGATTTCAGGGTTGTGAGATTGAGCCCAATGTCACACTCCATGCTGGGCGTGGAGCCTGCTTAAGATTCTCCCTCTGCCCTTCCCTGCCCTCAAAACAAAACAAAACAAAACAAAAACGGAGATTTCTGTATATTAATTTTGTATCCTATTATTTTACTTGGTTGATTTGTTCTAATAGCTTTTGAGTAGAGAGTCATTTATTTCTGCTCTGATTTTTATTTTTTTCCTTCTGTTGGGACTTTATTTCTTTCTTTTTCTAGTTCCTTTAAGATATAAAGTTAGATTGAGATTTTTCTTGTTTCCTGAGGTAGGCCTGTATCTCTGTAAACTTGCCTCTTTTTTTTTTTTTTTTTTTTTTTTTTTTTTTTTTTTTTTTTTTTTTTTTTTTTTTTTTTTTAAAGATTTTGTTTATTTGAGAGAGTGAGGGAGGGAAAGAGAGAGCAGGATCCGGGGCAAAGGCAGAAGGAGAAGGCAGACTCCCACGGAACAGGGAGCCAGATAATGAGCTCAATCCATGAAGCCTGTGATAATGGCCTGAGCTGAGGACAGACAACCCACTGAGCCACCCAGGTGCCCCTAAACTTGCCCCTTAAAACTGCTTTTGGTGGGTCCCGTAGATTTTGAGACATTTTGTTTTATTTTTATTTGTCATAAGGAATTTTTTTGTTTCCTATTTTCATTTCTTCATTGACTCATTGGTTGTTAGGAACATGTTTAGCCTCTATGTGTCTTTTTTTCCAGTTTTGTTTGTTTTAATTTATAGTTTTATACCGTGGGGTCAGAAAAAATGCTTGGTATGATTTCAGTCTTCTCAAATTTATTGAAACTTGTTTTGTGGCCTAACATGAATATCAGAGAGTGTTCCTTGTGCCCCTGGAAAGAATATGTATTCTATTTTTGAAAGGAATGTTCTATATAAAGTCAAACTGTTCTAATATGTCATTGAAGTTGATTTTCTGTCTGGATGATCTATCATCCATTGATGCATGTGAGGTGTTAAAGTCCCCTGTTACTATTGTATTACTGTCACTTTCTCCCATTATGTCAGTTAATACTTGCTCTACATATTAGGTGCTCCTATGTTATTTATAGAATATTTATAATTATTTCCTCTTGAATTGATTCCTTTATTGTTATGTAATATCCTCCTTTGTCTCTTATTACAGTCTTTGTTGTAAAGTCTATTTTGTCTGTTATAGGTGTCGCTAGTCTATTTTTCTTTTTAACATTTGCATGGAATATCTTTAATCATCCTTTCATTTTCAGTCTGTGTATGTCCTGGCATCTGAAGTGAGGTTTTATAGGTAGCCTATAGAGGGGATTTTGATTTGTTTGCTTTTGTTACCCATTTAGCCACCCTTTGTCTTTTGTTTGGAGCATTCACTCTATTTGCATTTAAAGTACTTACTGATGATAGATACGTATTGCCATTTGCTTGTTATTTTCCAGCTGTTTTGTGGTTCTTATCTGTTCCTGTCTTCTCTTGTGATTTGACAGCTTCATTTAATGTTATATTTGGATTTATTTCTCTTTCTTTTTTGTGCATTGGTTATAGGTTTTTGGTTACCATAGGTTCATATATAACAATCTATGCATATGGTAGTTTATTCAGTTGATTGTGACTTAGGTTTGAATGCATTTTAAAAGCACTATGTTTTACTTTCCCTGCTGACTTTTTTTGTCATCCTATTTTACATCTTTTTGTGTATCCCATAGCTAATTATTGTAGATACAGATTTTACTGCGTTTCTCTTTAACCTTCATACTAGCCTTATAAGTGATTGATCTACATGTTTACCAAGGTTTGCCATTACCAGTGATTTTTTTTTTTCATAACTGTCTTCTAACTATTACCATTTCTTTTCTGCTTAAAGAAGTCTCTGTAACATTTATTTTAAGGCCGGTTTAGTGGTGATGAGTGCCTTTAACTTTTGTTTGCCTGGAAAACTCTCTCCTTCGATTCCGAATGATAACTTCATTGCATGGGGTATTCCTGGTTGTAGAATTTTTCCTTTCAGCACTTTGAATATATCGTGCAACTCCCTTCTGACCTGCTATGTTTTTGCTTAAAAAAAATCAGCTTATAATTGTGTGAGGATACCCTTGTATATAACTAGTTGGTGTAGCTCTTGCTGCTTTTAAGATTTTCTCTCTGTGTGTAGCTTTACATTTTAAAAATGTGTCTGGATGTAAATTTGAGTTCTTCTTGTTTGGTCTTCTCTGTGCTTCCTAAATCTATGTGTCTGTTTCCTTCCCCCACTAGGGAAGTTTTTCAGCTCTGATTTCCTCCAGTAAGTTTTCTACCTTTATTCTCTTTCTTCTCCTTCTGAATCCTCTGTAAGGTCAATATTAGTATGCTTGATGCCATCCTTGAGGTCCCTTAACCTAACCTGTACTCATTTTTTATTCTCTTTTTGCTCTTCAGCCTGGGGGATTTCCTCAACTCTGTCTTCCAGGTCCCTGGTCCATTATGCTGCTTCTAATCTGCTGTTGGTTCCCTCCAGTGTGTTTTTAGTGTCAGTTATTGTATTCTTTGACTCTGACTCATTTTGTAGATAGTTTATTTCTTCTTTAAGTTCTCACTGTTTATCCACCTAGTGGATGATTATGCTATTACCAAGATAAGGAAGATGAGAAAAGGAACAGGTTCAGGGGACAATAGCTCAACTTCAATTTTAATATATTTGAAATGTTTGTATGACATCCATGTGAATATTTTCACTGGGCAGTTGGTTTTGAATTCATAAGGGAAGTCAGATTTGAAGAAAGAGATTTAGTAGTTGGGCCACAGTAGTAGTTCAGGTAAGCATAAAGAACACCATACCACAAGAAGTGGTTACTTTGCCTCTGAGGATAAAGGAACATTGCAAAAATGGGTCCTCAAGAAACAAGCATATAAGAAAGGTGCTTCTGGCAGAGCAAACCTGTTTACATATAGTATACAGACCACTAGATCCTCACCAAAATCAGTGGGTTCAATAAGTTTATCTTCTTGTCTTTAATATGTTAAGCATAAAAACTTTGAGATGTTTCTATGGGTAGAAAGGCAAAATGTGGATTTTAATTTTTCTTCTATTCAATTTCAAAGGAAAGAAGATTCTGTATGATATACTTGCCTTTGCCAAAGAAAGTGTTAATTCTCATGTTACCACACTTGGACCTCAGAATTTTCCTGCCAATGACAAGGAACCATGGCTTGTTGATTTTTTTGCCCCAGTAAGTTATTTTTATCTGTCAAATTTCAGTGTTGTCAGATTTTCTCTTATCATAGCAAAAAGACATTTTCTAGATAGCCTTGAACCATGAGTACCAAAGTTGTGTTACTCAGATCAGATACTGCTTCTAAGGGGGCAGGGATATACTTGCCCGTCCAAGAATTAAATACACACATGCACACACGTATGCAGAAGATTTGCGACTAATTATGGCTTATCTTACTTAATATATATTGCTTGTTGCAGAAATGTGGTTTTTTGGTTTCATTTATCTCTGTGCTCATTAAATTTTTTCTTTCATAGTGGTGTCCACCGTGTCGAGCTTTATTGCCAGAGTTACGAAAAGCATCAAAGCATCTTTACGGTCAGCTCAAGTTTGGTACACTAGATTGTACAGTTCACGAGGGACTCTGTAACATGGTATGTATAAAATACTTGTTCTAATTAACACTTTTGTAAAATACTTTTTAAGTTACAATGACAAAGGTCTCTATTTCAAATGTGCGTCTACATTTTGAGCAGTAACATTTCAGAAAATGATATAAAATTATGATTGGATTAAAATGAATAGACAGCATAAATAGTTGAATGTAGATATGGTCTTATTTATCAAACCTGGAGAAATATTTAGTTCACTTGATAAAATGCATGATTTTTCCATCATTTAAAATCTTTGTAATTTTTGACTCAGCATTACCTTTTGTGGCGGTCCTTCGTTTGATTTTCAGGTTTTCCTCGTAATTGTTTTCTACATATAGTTAGTAGATGGAAATTTTAAAAATGAACAAGCTTTTTGAACCTTTGTTTACATAAAAATATTTTCTTAGTTTAATTAATATTCCAGGAATAACTAGAAATCCTATATCTTGTCATGAAACTATATAATACCACCTATAAAATATTCTTGGAACAAGTCTCCAAAACTTAAATCAAATCACACCTTCAGATCTGTCCGTGTGTAGGGAATCAGTTAGAGGAACATGTTAAGTGACTCCATGGCCATGAAATCTGCCGGTCCCAGCATGGAGAGGATCTTTCAGGACAAATAATTTATTGGTCAGATACACTAAAAGGGGGGGAAAGAGTTGAAAGAGACTCAAAAGACCTATTACTCAAATATTTAGGTCTTGTTTGGATGCCAGACCAACTGCAAAAAAATGAGCAAGCGGTACCTGGGGAAATTTAAGCACTGATAGGGTATCTGATAAATTATCAGGAATTTTTCATTTTTAGGTGTAAAAATGACAGTAGTTACACTTGGGGGGAAATCTTTACATTTTAAATACACTGAAATATGGGTGAAATGATAAATTATCTGGGATTTGCTTTAAAATAATATTGGTGGGGGTGCCTGGCTGATTCAGTCATTGAGCATCTGCCTTCGGCTCTGGTCATGATCCCACAGTCCTAGGATCGAGCCCCGCATGATGCTCCCTGCTGGGCAGGAAGCCTGCTTCTCACTCTCTCACTCCCCCTGCTTGTGTTACCTCTCTCGTTATGTGTGTGTGTGTGTGTGTGTGTGTGTGTGCACGCGTGCGTGTTGCGCGCACGTGCGCTCGCTCTCTCTGATAGATAAATAAAATCTTTAAAAAAATAAAATAATATTGGTATAGGAATATAGTTGGGAGGGAGTATAAATGAAGTAAGTGTGCCCATGAGTGGATGTTTATTGTAGCTATAAGAGTCCATGCAAGTCTGCTTTTGTGTGTATTTTAAATATTTTACAAAAGCAGACTTTTTTAAAAAGAAAAAAATGGAGGAAAAGGAAAGAAAAGAAAATGATAGGTTTTATAAACAAGTAAATGTAGAGTGAGCTCTATGGTATCTGTGTGAGGAAGAATTTTTTAGTCCACACACATAAGGTTAAAATTAATATGAATGATTTCAACTGCATTAAATGCTAAACTATTGCCAAAGAAGACACTATGAAGTTAAGACAACAGACTAAATATTTATAGCACATGTAACTGACAGGAAACCTTACTGCCAGAATATTTGACTACAAGTCACTTTTTTAAATAAATAAAATGAGAAAGTTGAGATTTTTTTCTTTTTTTTAGAAAAATCCAACAAACAAAAAATCTTGCACTTCACTAGCCATCAAGAAAGTACAAATTAGGGGCACTTGGGTGGCCCAGTTGGTTAAGCCACTGCCTTCAGCTTAGGTCATGATCCTGGAGTCCTGGATCAGGTCCCACATCAGGCTCCCAGCTCCACGGGGAGTCTGCTTCTCTCTCTGACCTTCTCCCCTCTCATGCTCTCTCTCACTCACTCTCTCTCTCTCAAGTAAATAAATAAAATACTAAAAAGAAAAAAAAGTACAAATTAGAAGAATCCATCATCAAATTAAGAAAAATTTAGAAATCTGACAAAATCACATATAGGAATAAAATATCCAATCACATAATGGAATACCATAGAGCATTTAAAAGTAGATCTATCTTTACCAGCATGGATAAGTCTCAAAAATACATTGAAAGATGACAAAAGCAAGTTGCAGAATAGCTTACAGAGTGTGATAGACTTACAGAAAATTTTTTAATGCTCCAACATTTCACTGTACTGCCCAGGGATATATATGGCATGTCAAAAAGTATAAAAACATTAATGGATTGGATATTATTTGAGGATATTGATTGCTTCCTACTTTGAGGGAAGAAAGGGAAATCAAGAAAAAGAACTTAAGTGATCTCCCAGGGCGACAAAGAATTTCAACTTCCTTAAATATTGTGAAGGGATATGTGGATATTTGTTAGATGATTTCTCTCTTCATTCTGTTTGAAATTTCACTTAACTAAAAACTGGAATAAGATCTTTGGTTTTGAATGACTTGTATATGACATTGAAAAGATGATAGGCAAGATACAAACAATAAGATAAACAGTTATTAACTTGAATACTAGTTTTTCTACTTTTTATCTAAACTATTAAATATCCTTGAGATAATTGAGTAAAATGTAAGGATTTAAAACTGTAGTGTCAGGTGCCTCGGTGGCTCAGAGGGTTAAGCCTCTGCCTTTGGCTCAGGTCATGATCTCAGGGTCCTGGGATCGAGGCACGAGTCGAGCTCTCTGCTCAGCAGGGAGTCTGCTTCCTCCTCTCTCTCTGCCTTCCTCTGACTACTTGTGGTCTCTCTCTGTGTTAAATAAATAAATAAAATCTTAAAACAACAACAAAACTTGTGATGTCAGCCTCACCTGGAATAGAGGGCTGGAGTGATTACTCCTTAATTGGTGGATCCTGACCAAGTCACATATCCTCTTAATACCTCCGTTTTCTCATCTGTAAATTGATGTGGTAATTTTAGTTTCTGAATAGAGTTGTTGTACAGAATAGATTAGAAACTACATGTTTAAGGGGCACCTGGATGGCTCATTCGATTAAGTGTCAGATTCTTGGTTTTGATCTCATGGTTATAGGATTGAGCCTCATATCAGGCTCTATGCTTGGCATGGAATCTGCTTCAGATTCTCTTCTTCCCCTCTCTCAAATAAATAAATCTTTTAAGAAAAGAAACTACATGTTTCAGTGCTTAAATGGTGTCCAACATATGCTAAACACTAAGATTAACAAATGACAATCATACCTAATGAGTTACTTGAATTTATACTCATTTTACAAAAGTTTGATAATACTTCCATTGATTTTGCTAAAATTTGATAATACTTCCATTGATTTTGCTAAAATTATTTTTGAATCCTAATCAAAGATTCCAGTTTCCTGTTGAGTGCTTGTCAACTTTAAGGATGCAAAGATCAGCTACAGTAAATTCACATACATATCCTTAAAACTTTTAGAAAAATAAAAATTAAAACTTCAAAGAAATGCTTCCTGGGCCAATGTTCATGTTAATTCTGAGGAGCAAATTACAGTATTTGTACCATAAAAGCTATCTTGAGAATAAAAGGTGACCATATTCTTAGGACATGAGGCATAATTCTTGAAGTTAAAATACAGTTTTGTACATATTACTAATTTATTTCTTTATCCTTGCTACTTTGTTTCCTTTATTTTCTTTTACTGCTAGACAGATTGGAGCATTATTGTGGTTTCAAAAAGACTCAAGCCAGAGATTAGCCTTCTCTTTAACAGCCTTATCCATCTTGCTTCAAAAGGGGCCACACTCATAATTAGCCATATTATGGCTGTGTGCACTTCTCAGTGTTTCATTGCCCATAGATTTTTATGGCTAACAGACAAGCTATAGAAAAGGGTCATTTATCAATGCAGCTATGAATCTATTTTCTCTGCCAAATTTGGCCAAATTTTTCCGTCACCCGCAGTTTAACAATGGATTTTTCAAAAATTATTGTTACGTAAAAGCAAGCTGGTTATAAATTTGCAACCAATAGGTAAAATGTATAAAATCTTTAATTTGTATTCTCATTCCTAACAGTATAACATTCAGGCTTATCCAACAACAGTGGTTTTCAACCAGTCCGATGTTCATGAATATGAAGGGCATCACTCTGCTGAACAGATCTTGGAATTCATAGAGGTATTTTTATTTAATTTATAGTATTGTAAATTACAGAAGTAAATTATTTTAATGATTTTTGGTTTTGTGTTGTTTTGTTGTTTATTATTTCCCCGGTGAAGCTAACATTTTTGTTAGTATTACCCCATCATGGTAGACTGAAGCTGTATTAAAACAGCATTTGGAGCAAGTGAATTATTAGGGAGGTTGAACTGTATCTCCATTCAGACTGTCAGGAAAATAGAAAAATAGACTTTCCATTAATAATTAAAGGATTATTTCCAAACCAATCATTAGCTCTAGAAAAGAACTATTCGGCCTGTGTAGACATCTGGGCATCTCTTAGAACTTTTTGTCCCATTTACTGTCACCTTAAAGTTGGCTCTGTTTTGGAAACATTAAGATCATTTTAATGATACATAAAATAAGAAAAAATATATCTTGATTTAACAAGGTTAATGGGCAAAGTCCAAACTTAACTCAGAATAATTTCTTCCTTTTTAAAATAATTCACTATAGAGTGTCTTTTAAACATCTGTAAGTATCTTTTGATTATTCAGAAACAGGAACTTTTCTAAGTGACAACAATTTGCCAAGAACATACGAACACTTTTATATCTGTTATAATGAAAGTTATATTCTCTTTAGGATCTTATGAATCCTTCAGTGATCTCCCTGACACCCACCACTTTTAATGAACTAGTTAAACAGAGAAAACATGATGAAGTCTGGATGGTTGATTTCTATTCTCCGTGGTGTCATCCATGTCAAGTCCTAATGCCAGAATGGAAAAGAATGGCCCGGGTATAGTAGTTTATTTTAAATCTTAACATGTAGCATGAATATGTATTCAACAGAATTATTTTGAAACTGAGATGAACCCACTTCTAGATGATCACTTTTAATAGTTCTGATTATACCAGTTAGATTTCAACTCTGTTTCTGTCTCGTTGGGTGAATGTTATAGATTACATCTACCTTTTTTTTTTTCCTGTGTCACTTGCTTGGTACATATCTGGCCAAATTTCTGCCAAAGTAAATCCCAAAATCCCTTTATTTTCTATATAAATAGACATAGTGTTACAAATCATGAAAGTTTGAGAAAAAGTTACTTAAATATGAGAATGGAAAATGAAGTCACTATTTTCTATTTCTGAGAAAAAGTAAACAAGCCAGTTTAAAGTGATTTCTAGTATCTTAACATTCAAGATAATGTAATTGTGTGTCCTTTTTAGTGAAATTTTAAAATTTGGGCATGATTCAATGTGCTGCAATGCAGGTCTCTATTTGAAAAATAACTTTGAAATACCATTGCAGAGACCTGCATTAGTTTCTTGTTTCTAACACTAAATTTTAAAAATAGGGTGCCTGGGTGGCTCATTTGGTTAAGCGACTGCCTTCAGCTCAGGTCATGATCCCGGAGACCCTGGATCGAGTCCCACATCGAGCTCCCTGCTCGGCAGGAAGCCTGCTTCTCCCTCTCTCACTCCCCCTGCTTGTGTTCCCTCTCTGGCTGTATTTCTCTCTGTCAAATAAATAAAAATCTTTTAAATAAATATAAATAAATAAATAAATAAAAATATCTAACCCCCCCCCCCACATAGAACATGAATGAAATCTTTAATTTGTAATAATTATAGTAAGGTCTTAACTACAACATTATATTTTCAGATCATTACTCTAAGTGTTGTATTGTGTTTTAAACCCTTACCTATTTTTATTTGATGAAAATCACTGATAAATAATAACCATCTCACAGTGATAACTTCTCTGTCATAAACATAAATAGCTATGGAGGTAATTTTATTCTAATCACTTTGATCTGTTTATCTCCTCTTTTTCTCTTTTATAGACATTAACCGGACTGATCAATGTGGGCAGTATAGACTGCCAACAGTATCATTCTTTTTGTGCCCAAGAAAATGTTCGGAGATACCCTGAGATAAGATTTTTCCCCCAAAAATCAAATAAAGCTTATCAGTATCAGTAAGTGTTGCCTAAAATTTAAAGACCTCTATTATAACCATTTATTTAAAGTTGTCTTAGGGGTGCCTGGCTGGTTCAGTCAAAAGAACATGTGACTCTTGATCTTAGGATCATGAGTTTGAGCCGCATGTTAGGTATAGAGATAAGATTACTTAAATAAACTTCTTTTAAAAAGTTAACTAAATAAAAGTTAACCCAACAGATATTTTGGGGGAGCCCGCCATGTTTTAAGATCGTGTGCCAATGAGAACCACTGAAGATAAAGAATTGAATGATCCCAATGTTCATGAAGCTGGCACACTAGTAGAAAAGATAAACAGAGGAAGTACTAACATTTAGTAAGTCAGTATTTGGTTACAGGTACTATACGAGATCCTTTGCTCATGTTATTCCCACTAGTCCCCACATATACCCTGAAAAATAAGAATCATTGCCCTTCACCCTATTACAGATAATATTACAGATTAGTAAACTGATTAACAGACCTTTACATATTTTGCCAGGTTTGTAATTAAGGATTCAGCCAGTCTGTGTCAGTGCCCATCTTGTTTCTGTCACACCACACAGCATCTAAAGTAGAAAACTCAAGTGCAAGACAGAATATAAGGAATATGATTAAAGAGTCAGACTGAGCCATGGATTGCAAAGGAGGAAAGGATCACAACTATGAGAGGAAATCATGAAAGGCTTTGTTTATGGGGCGGCTTTTGACATGGACTTAAAAAGTCCGTAGAAATTTGATAGACATAATGACCAGAATACAGGTTCTGAAACTGAAGTCTTAGACATTTGCAGTGTTACCATTACCAAGTGTCTATAGAAGATGTCCAGTGGCTAGTTAGACATTCAGGGCTGCCTGGAGCACAAAAAAACATCAAAACTAGAGAAAAATATATTTGGGAAGTCATGTAAGCTTTTAGAGCTAGGTGTATCTGAGAAGGGAAATGGTATGTAAGTTAACTTTTCAATTGCTCCAAGGAGATGGTTTTCTGAACATATCCAGTAATAGAATATAGTATTTACAACTTACATATTTTTTCTTCTTTCAGTACGTACAATGGTTGGAATAGAGATGCTTATTCCCTGAGAATTTGGGGTCTGGGGTGAGTAATCAAAATATGCATCGTCATATAAAATAGATTCAGTGCCTTTTACCTTCCTTTTAACTACCTGTCTGTAGTTACATTTATTGAGAGTTGTTGAAGGCTCTTAACATTTTAAATTACTTAGTAAAGAATTGTAGTTTACCAAGATAACTTTGAAATCATTTTTAACTTAGAAACTTCTATAATATTATATTTTAGATCTTTGTCTTGGCTTCATATAATGAAAAATAATTTTGATCCCTTGGTACAGATTTTTACCTCAAGCGTCTATAGATCTAACACCTCAGACTTTCAATGAAAAAGTTATACAAGGGAAAAATCATTGGGTGGTTGATTTCTATGCTCCTTGGTGTGGACCCTGCCAAAATTTTGCTCCAGAGTTTGAGCTCTTGGCTAGGGTAAGTCTTGTCTATCTACTTAAATAACTTGTAGTCAACATGCATGCTTTAATATTAGATAAAATAACAAATATTTAAAAATTAGATAAAATGATTACATATAATTATATTATTTAAGATATAATTCTCTTAAAGGTTTCCTGTGAATTTTTTTTTAAATTCCGTTTTATTTCTGTGACTATAGTCTTTGCAGATCTCTTTCTTCTTTATTAATGCTTTTACCTAATACCCATATCTTGATTGAGGACGCCATCTGTCTAACCGTAACAGCCAGATACATACCTCACTTCTGCTAAATGCCTTTTCTACTAAATGCCCTTCAAATTTGACATCTCTGCTAGCCTGTCTGTTCAAGCCCTCATCATCTCATCTAGATATCTCATATGTGCCTTCGAGCTAGTCTCATGTTGCCAGTCTGCTTTCTTCAGTTCTGCTCTTATCATCTTTCTGTAATATTCCCTTCTCAGACTTCCTATGAACAAGTTTTTAGACTGGCATCCTTGGTTACAGGTGTCTAATGTGACCCTTTCTACCTCTTTCAGCTTTCTTTCTGTCCCTACCCCACACCTTACAGTTCAGGCAAAGTACTCCAGATTTGTTGAACAAGTCCATGCCATTCCCTCTCTCTAAAATGCCTTTTCCTTACCTTGGTCATCTGGATCTTTTTCTCCTTATCCTGCAAAACCCAGCTTCATTTGGCATTTCTGTGTTCACTATCCTTCTCAGTCAGTTCATTTTGATATCTTGTACTTACATAATGGATATTCAATATTTATTTAGTTATCTGTCTCTTCCATAAGACTGAGCTTCTTGAAGGCAAGTTTCACAGGTCTTGTCTAACTCAGTAAATGCCTATAAAACTTAACTGAATGCATAAACTGAATACAGTCTGAGTTTTTGTTGTTTCTGTCACCATCATCCTGCTCATTAAATGAGCTAATCCAAATTGTTAGCTTCCTTGCTTCAGGGGCTTTGCCATGGGCTGTAAAACACTCACTAGAATGAGATAGCTCCAGTTTCACCAGCCTAAAACAAAAGCTGAAAATCCCAAGCCTTGGAGATTTCTTTAGCAAAGGGATTTCAGAGGCCCCAGGAGTCATAAAAGATTATTTTAGTTATTAGATTGTCCTTCAAGTTAGAGGTTATTCATTTTCCACTTACTAGATCTTCTTTTATGCTTCCTTTTTCTTTAGTATTTCTAACAAAATGTTTTTACTCCCTTTGTATTTAGCTTATTCTGTAATGCAACCATGTCTTGAATATAGCAGAAAGTTACACAATATGAAAAAGCTCATACCCTGAAGAGCAAGTCAGAGACCTGACAGAGAGGGACTAGAGGCTGTGGGTATAGTTTTCAGCCTTCCACAAAAGGATGGTGCTACCTCAGCATGTGAGACCAGAGAAAGGAAAGAGGGTGAGGACAGAATCTGTGGTGCTTGTGGTGTGACGGACCTGGTGTGGGTACCAGGAAGGAGCTTTTCTTGATAAGATGAAGAGTTTATTTGCTCTTGGAGAGATAGTTTTCAGTAAATAGGTGTTTAAAGAGCCATTAAAACGTTGGAAGTGATCTTACTAGGATGGAAAGGATGAAAGCTTAAGTCTTGACAATTACAAAGATTTGAAAATATTTGTATTATGTTGCTTTTGTGGTTGCCAAGATAGTTTATACCACAAGAATGGCAAACCATATTTTTCTCTTTTCAGATGATTAAAGGAAAAGTGAAAGCTGGAAAAGTAGACTGTCAGGCTTATGCTCAAACATGCCAGAAAGCTGGTATCAGAGCCTATCCAACTGTTAAATTTTTTCCCTATGAAAGAGCAAAGGTACGTTCCAGGCTTTTCTATATATGCCTTTCCTTCAGCAAACCAAGTTGAAAAGGTTTGTTATTTTCCTTCCTTTGTCATTTTTTAATTTTATTTGTATATGTAAAAAGCTTCAGTAATATGTATCAAGTGATTTTAAAAGGTTTTTCTGTCTCAAAGATGGGATGATCCACTGCCTTAAAATTTGTGTACTCCTGAATTACAGAAACTACTGAAGAGACATGCTAGAATATTAGTAGTTTTCTGTGAGTGGAGAATTTAAGGTAATTATTTTCTGTGAAGTTCTGTATTTCTTACTTTAGGAAAAATAACTTATATTACCTTTATAATTCTATTCCCCAGGAAAGGAAAAAAAATTCAGAGAATACTATCATAATATTTTTGAAATAGACTGGTGCCAGAAGAATTCTTGAGAAATACTAATTAGTGATTTAGACTACAAAATAGAAGTTAGGGTTCCTTGGTTTGGTTATAACTCCCTTCTCTGGGCCACTATGGGGTTTTTTTCCCCCAAAAGAAAATTAGGCATCTATTGATGAGTCTTAATTCAGGTGATAACTCCTATGGTCATTCATTATAAATGCATATATCTTTCAACCAATTGCTGACTGAAAATACTCATGACTTTTGCTATCTTCCTGAGTTAAAAGCATGACATTTTTGACATTGTAATTAAATAAGGATTTGCTATGTATTCATGTTTTCTGGTAAAACATTTGAAATAAGTAATTTCAAATATTTTTATACTTTTTGAGAAAGAATGTCAGCTTAAGTTTTCATGTGATTTATTAGAAATCATTTTGGAGTTAAATAATGAAATTGGATGATGAATTTCAGAAGTCTAGTATTGTCATCTAGATTTTTCAGTGAAGGATTTTGATTTGTCAAAGAGGTTAATTCTGTCTTATGAACAGCCTGGGGTAAGCAGAATTTAATGAGAGTAAAGGAGCTTATACCAGTACCTGAGTCTTCATTCCTTTGGAATCACTGACTCTACTTTGATTCTCAGAACAGATGAGAAATGGGTGACATAGATAGATAGGGGTCTTCACTCAGATAGAATGAGGTTAGGGAAAATTCAGTATAAAGAGCAGCCACAGAATTAATCAGGCCACAGAAGGAGCTGTTTAAAAAGATGATGTTACCATGTGTCTAGAGAAGCCCAAAAGACACCAGGACCCTAAATGTCCCTGTCTAAACCAAGTGACAGGAGTGGAAGACTAGGCCAGATTTGAAAACCAAAGCACAATAATGACTATGGTAAATAGCAGTACAAATCAGGTGGGCAATAACACACAAAACCAAGATCTTAACATACAATGTGGAGTTCCCACCAGGAAGAAGGAAATAAATGACACCAGATCCAAGATAAGCAAGCCTGATATATTGACCTGGCCCCTTCCCTGCTTTTCAGCCACCTTCCTGCTGTAAGCAGATGAGAACCAGGAGAACAGACATTACTTTCCAGTGTCCTTGAAATAGACTAGTACCAGAAGTAATCTTGAGAAATACTAATTAGTGATTTAGACTACAAGGTTTTAGCTGTGTCTGTGATTTGTATTAGGTTAGAAGGATTTGAGTCCTATGGGGGCTGTCTTTTCTTTAAAGTTTAGTTATTTTAAGGCAATTGGAGTTTAGCCATATCATTTTTTCCAATGAATTGTTTTACATGTGCACATAACAGTATTGTATTTAAGTAAATTATGAGTTAACTGCTTTTGCAGCATTATTTCCTTGAAGAAATTTGAGTTTCAAACATTTAGAACTTTTAAGGAATATTAATCAGATTTTTTTTTATTGTTACTTAAATTTTTTTTTTCAGTGTTCCAAGATTCATTCCCTATTCCCCACACCCAGTGCTCCATGCAATAGGTGCCCTCATGTTTTGATTTATAAACCTAAAAGATTATAACAGGAGTGTTTTTATTTTAGAGAAATATTTGGGGAGAGCAAATAGATGCCAGAGATGCAAAGGAGATTGCTACCTTAATATATGAAAAATTGAAAAATCTCCAAAATCATGGAAAGAGAGATAAGGTAAGGATTAAATTTAGAGCTGGCTTTGGCAAACATTATCTATTCTTACTATACATTATATCTGTTCTTAATATACATTATATCTACCAATAAACAGGTACAGTGGAAGCTTCAGAAAATGGTAAAGTTGAAGTTTCTTAATTTGGAAAATATGACAGAATGTAGCCTGTATGCGCTGATAAGCTTAGAAATTTAGACAAGTAAAACCATTTAACTCAGAATAGTGAACTATGGCCATAAATGATTTAAATTTTGTTCATTATAAATAAGCATTGATTTGTTGGGAATAAATACACTGGAGCGTCATAAAATATTTTTCATACCAGTTTTCTTCCGGTGGAGTGAGGATGTATTGGAACCGTATTCATCCTGGCCCCTCTGTGAGTCTTTATCTCTCAAGAGGCAGTGCAAGCCCTTTGCTATTCTGTGAAAGAACTATTCTTTTTTCCCTTTTTTAAATCATTGTCATTCTAGGACATACTTAAAAACAGACCAAAGAGTGCTAGAGTGCTTTCTGAGTGGAATTTAATAAAATCACTTAACAAGGTTTTTGGATTCTGTCCTTATAAGGTAAAAAGACAAACAAGAACAGCCCAGATTCTGGAGAGGGCTCGAGCTGTCTGGCTTTATAGAACCAGATTAGAATTGCAGACTCCAACATAGAAGCCTTATATCCTATTTTGAGATAGAGCTTTATTTTCTTGAGTTTATAAAAATATTTTTCTGATGTTTTGAGTATGTTGGCTTCCCCAAGAGGTTTTAAAGTGTGACTCTTACCTCAAGTTAAACATTTGAAATAGAAAATGAAATTAAGTTAAAAAACATGCCAGTATGACTAAGTATACTTAGTAGTGTCTGCCTGGACAGGTAAGAACTAAGAGACATCCTTTTCTTTTGCATTGTTACAGTTAGGAAAGTTATATTTCATACAGTGATCCATTAATATTTTTTAAAAGGTAAATACTATAATCAGTACTTTAACATAAATTCATACTTTTTCAATCACTTTTACATTATTGTAGGATGAACTTTAATGATGAAGATGAAGAAAAAAGAGAAAGGGAATTCTAACAAACGACATCAGAAGACATCTTTTTAGGATGTTACTACATACTTGGTGGGAATAAATTAACATTATCTTGGATTTGTAATTGCACTGTCTGAATTCTGTACAACACTGGTATAAATGAAGGGTCTGCAAGCTTTTTCTGTAAAAGGCCAGATTGTGAAAGATTTTAGGCTTTGTAGACCATATACAGTTGTCACATGCTCTGTTTTTGTTTTGTGTATGACCCTTTGAAAAAATGCAAAAACCATTCTTAGCTCAGGGCGATACACAAACAGGCCACAAGCCACATTCAGTTCCTGAGCCATAGATTCCTGACCCCTGGAAATGATGCTAATACTGGCTGGCTCAAATAGGAGCCTGTTTTGTTATATACATATGTGTCTAAGTTGTACAAAACTGGACTCAATTCCTTAAAGTTTTGTGGCTGGCCTGAAAAGAAATAACTTGGTTTTCATTATCTGTTCTAAAAATTGGATAAAATAGATTCTGTTTCATTTAAAAAACATCCCTGTTGTGGCAGTCATACCCTATTTTCATGGTGTATTATAGTGAAATGATTTTTCATTTTCTTTCTAAAGTTTGAAGAACTGATTTTAATTTTTCAAAATTGAGAAAAATTTTTGTAACAATAAACCCAGTAGATTTATACAGCATCTAGACATAGCTGAGGAAAACAATACTTGTAACTATTAACGGGGCACTGTTGAGTATCTCAGGCATATCAGGTATTTAGAGTTCTATATTTTAAACATGTGTTCATCTTCTGAATTGCTTTCTTAAAAGTTTTACCCTGTGATAGTAATTGACTTTTGAAGTATTCTAATATTTATGGTTTTCTTTTTTGGACTTTGTTTTAATATGGATCCTTTATTTACATTTGCCTCCTCCTCTGCTCTCTCATAGTTGAGGTTTTTCACTAGTCTGATTTCTTCATTATTCAAACAAGAATAGTAACTTTACAGTTTTGTTTCACTAGAGCTCATCATAATGATACTGTGGTTATATTAGTTTGCTGTTGAATGCTGCCATTTTCAGATAAATATTGGCATAATGAACTTATTTTTGTAAGAAAATCAAGTATATAAATCTAAGGATTGGATCTTTTCATTTCTTGGTTGTTCAGACTTAAAGAATCTAAAATTTTCCTTGCATCTTAACAAATGTCAATAACATGCAGTTGTTTAGTTACAATTCAGAGTGTATGGAATGGTAAAAATTCCAATTGATCAAGAGGTCAGTAGATTAAAAAAAAAGTTTTCCCAAAACTTACTAGTAATGGTACTTTATTATATTGGAAGATTTTATTTTTTTAATGTCACTTTATCTCCTTCCTAATATTTCCTCATAAAATTATTTTATCACTGCAATATCTACAAAAATTTTTTTCAAGTCTATTTATATTCTCCTATTTTGCTTCAGTTCAATCCTTTAAGACCTACTATTCTTGTATTCCCAGTTCTAACTTTAATACCACCTTTTTGAAATACAATTAGTAATGGCAAGGCCTTTCATGTGTTAAATTTTCACTGCCTAGAAATCTCAAAATTGGCTTTCCACAATAATCCCAAAATGGAAGATGTAAAGAAGTTTTGGTAAGTGTTTATTGAATTAATGTACCAATTATGCAAATACCAATGTGTTGGACACTGAAGCATATGTAGAAGGAATCCAAGGAATGGTTCCTGTCTCCCAAGTGTCTGTAATTCACAGTTGTGACACTGAACACATAAATAGATTTATAGGTACCTATATTACTACCTATAAATACAATTCAGACTTAAAAAAATAGTAAATATTATATTTTCGGTCTCAGTGTGTGCCTGTGGAATTGGCTGTAAAGCCAGGGCTACTGGAAGTCCTATTAAATAATATATATCCTACAGTATCCATCAGGAGGCAATTTTCACAATTTTCTGCAATCATAACAGTGTCATGGAGTATCACAACAACAGCTGGCAGAATAACGGTTTTAACAGCCATGTAAGTTCAGTAGAACACCTCTGAAGAGTGCCAGGTAAAACGTTCCATTTCTCTCAGCAACACCATTTTTGTGTGCAGCTGGCCTTGGGTAACAGCACCATTTCTAGCAGACCAGAGAGGCAGCTATGTTTGAAAATTAGATACATTTAAATATGTGGCTATATAAAACAATTTGGAGTTTGTGTTTTTGATGTTGATGATGCTTCCATATTCTAATTTGCCATATTTATGTTGTTTTATATCTTTTTTACTTAGGGTATATGATTAAGATAAAGGAAAAACTTATATTGTAAAAGTTTTCTTTAAATTTGTGCTTTGTTTTCTAACAGTATTCAAAGCAGGAATTTTCTTAGGTACAATTATCAGAATTTCTGTGTTGTTTCCTATGGGGACACATTTACGAAGATACTTAAAATATGAAAGTTTATTTAATGAGGTAATATTTTTCCAGACCTTTAAAAACAGATTTTTTGTATAGTTAGGCAATGTGTCTACCACACTCAGATAAATATCTTAGACACATTCAGTCCATCATGACTATTAAATAGTACAAAGTCAAAAAAAAGTACTTTAGATTTTCTGTAATGTTTCCTATAATTGATTCTGAAGATGAGAAGAAAATAATCTTTCTAGAGTATGCTACTTTACACATAAACTGAAACTTTTAAGTACACCTAAATTCTTCCGATGAAGAGCTTATTTTCATAAGAGTAATGACAATTTAGGTTAGCCACCAGGCAAAGCAGAAGTGTATTACTGATCATACATCACAGTGATTCACAACTTGAGTCTTTTTTACATTTAACACTAAATTTGCACTTAGCATTTAGATCTGTTTTTTGAGAGGTGATTAACCCGAATTATAGCTGCAGACTAATTTCAGACAAGCCAGTATGATAGCTTGATCAGGTGGTTACACTGGTCATTTGAGTGCATTCCTTAGGATCTGCTGTCCTGTTAAAAAAGATACAGATCAAAAACCTATTCAAAAATATAGGTGCTAATGACCACAAAAAATTGTCCCATATTAATTGTTCCATATTAATTAATTAACTGCTATTCTAAACATTTTAATATTTTACATCCTCAAATTAAGAAAAAAAGGAATTGGTTCCAATAGAAGATGGTGAGATTAAGAGCCTCCTGAACTCACCTCCTCCCATGGACACACTGAATCTACAGCTGTGTACAAAACTATTCCCTCTAAAAGAAATCCAGACACTAGCCAAGTGACTTCTATCCATCAGGTTAATGAGAAAAAAAACCCACCTTGGAGTGGGCAGAAGAAGCTATGACACAATCTTCTCATAATCTCTATCCCCCAGTACAGTACCACAACAAAGAGGGAACTCATGACTGCCAACCAAGAATACACGGCAAAATTGTCCTTCAGAATTAAAAACAAGAGTATTCCAGATAAGCAAAAGCTGAGGGAGTTAATCACCACTAGACAGGCCTTACAAGAAATGTTAAAGGGACTTCTTCAAGCTGATCTGAAAGGGTGTTAATTAGTAAATATAAAACATTGAGGGACACATTGGTCACTTAGTTGGTAAAGCATCTGCATTGTGCTCAGATCATGATCCAAGAGTCCTGGGATCAAGTCCTACATCAGGCTTCCTGCTCAGCGGGCAGCCTGCTTCTCCCTCTGCTTGTACTCTCTTCCTGTCTGGTAAATAAAATCTAAAAAGATATCAATCTCACTGGCCGAAGTAAATATATACTTAGATTTTGAATAATGGGATTCTGGTGGGTCCATCATTTATAAATCTAGAATAAAGTTGAAAGACAAAGGTAGTAAAAACTATAATAATCAGTTCATAGTAAAAATTTAAACTGTGACATCAGATACACTAAGGAAAATAAAGTGGTAAAGTTTTTGTAGGAGAGTAAATTGTTAGCCTAAAAGAGACTGATGGGTTTAAAGATGTTCTATGTAAGACTCATGGTAATGACACAGCAAAACCTATAATAGATGCACAAAAGTTACAAGCAAATTGGGACACCTGGGTGGCTCAGTCAGTTGAACATCTGCCTTCAGCTCAGGTTGTGATCTCAGGATCCTGGGATCAAGCCCTGCATTGGGCTCTCTGCTCAGTAGGGAGTCTGCTTCTCCCTCTCCTTCTGTCCCCTACCCTCTGTGCATGCGTGCACTCTCTCTCTCTCTCAAATAAATAAAATCTTTAAAAATTGGAATTAAAGTGAATTGCTACAGAAAATGAGCAACTGACAAATTAAAACAACCAGAGAACAATTATGAAATGATATTAGTAAGGCCTTTCCTATGAATAATTAAATGTAAATGAATTGAATTCTCCAATTAAAACAATAGCTGGGTGGATTGAAAAAAGCAAGACCCAACTATTTGCTGCCTATTGGAAACATTACAGCTTTAAGGACACACATAAGCTCAGGAACGAAGAGAAGCTATTACAAGCGGAAACCAAAAGTTGATACAGCTATGCTAATCTGACAAAATACACTTTAAAACAAAGACTGTAGGGGCACCTGGGTGGCTCAGTTGGTTAAGTGACATCCTTCGGCTCAGGTCACAATCCCGGAGACCTGGGATCGAGTCCCACATCAGGCTCCCTGCTCGACAGGAAGCCTGCTTCTCCCTCTCTCACTCCCCTTGCTTGTGTTCCCTCTCTGGCTGTGTTCCTGTCAAATGGATAAAAAATCTTAAAAAAAAAAAAAGACTAATAAGTAACAAAGGAGGTCATGCTATAATGATAAAGTTAAACAAGATGTAACACTTGCAAATATTTTTGCACCCAAATTAGGAGCACCTAAATATGTAGAGCAAATTATTAAAGGTAGAAAGAGCAATAACGTAATAGTAAGATATATCAGTCCCACTCACTTCCATCAATGGGTCAGACAGAAAATCAACAAGACAGAAAACATTGGACTTAGACTACAAGTAAGACCAGATGAACAGATATTTACAGATTATTCCACCCAAAAGCAGAACAGACATTCTCAAATGGAGTATTGAACATGTTAGGCCACAAAACAAGTCTTAGTAAATATAAATTTCAAATCATGTCAAGTATCTTTTCTGACCATAATGGTATAAAGCTAAAAATTACAAGAAAACTAGAAAAGACTAAACAACATGCTATCAAACTATCAATGGGTCAAACAAAAATTATTTTGAAACAAATGAAAATACAACATAACAAATCCTATGGGATGCAGCAAAAGCAGTTTATAGTAATAAAAACCTTCATTAAGAAAAAAGAAAAAGATCTGAGAAGAAGGGAATATGGGAGCGGAGTAGATGGACCCTAGGCTCACTGTGTACCACAAATACAACTAGTTAACTATCGTATCATCCTAAATACTCTAGAAATTGATCTGAAGACTGGCAGAACAAACTCCACAACTAAAGGTAGAGAAGAGGCTACATCAAAGAAGGCTGGAAGTGCAGAGACAGCTTGATAGAAAAACAGATTGTGGCTGCTGTAATGGAAAGGGAGTCATAGTCCTGGAGGGTAAGGAATGCATTAGCATGCAGGGAAGGCAAATCCCCGCAGAAATTGGCTTGGAAAGTGAGAAGGCCCAAATTTCATGAGTACTTACAACCAGCAGGATTTAAAACTTGGATTATAAAGGTCACCATGCTTGGCTCTGGGAGAGCTTGGAGGACATTGGGGCTACTCCTGGAGAAAAGGAAGGACAAGCAGCCCATGGACATGCAGTTTGGAAACAGCGATCTGAAGAGCACATGGAGCACATAGTGAGTAGGTTAGTTCATCTTGGAGCACATCCCAGAGAGGCAATATTCACAGACCTCTCTAGGAGCAAAGGAACTGGCACAGCCATTTCTCTCACCCACCCCTCAACATAAGCACAGGGCCACCTGTGGGAGCCAGCACAGCATCCACACTTGCTACCTGACCAACACCAAGCCCTGTACAGTGCACTCCAGTGGAACTGCCCTTCCCAGTCATGCTGACCCTCATGAGTCCCAGCATGTTTTGCAGGGGTCCTTCAGAAGACTGGCTCAAACCCCTGCCAACACCATAATTCTTGACCCAGAAGTTTTCTGAGGACTTGGTTCCAGTGGTGGTGGTGACAGTCCTCATTTCATGAACAGACCAGAGAACACCTAGTTAAAATTCACCACCTTCAGGCCAAGGACCAAACACTACCCATGATGGGCAAAGAGAGCTTGGCCTGAGGGATAAAGTGGCCAGGGCCCAACAGCAAAGCACATACAGCAGACACTGGAGATACTCTGAAAAGCAGCAGGCCCTAAAGAACAAGGGACACTATATGGCACTATAGGACCTATTCTTCATAAAGCCATTATCCTCAAGAACAGGAGACATGACAGACTTATGTCACAAAAATAAACAGGCACAGTGACTTAGACAAAATGAAAACACAAATTAATTTGTCCCAAATGAAAGAACTGGACAAGGCCATGGCTGGAGATCTAAATGGAACAGATACAAGTAATGTATCTGTGGAAAATTTAAAGTAATGATCATAAAGATACTACCCAGACCTGATAAGAGTGGAGAACATCAATGAGACCATTAACACAGAGATAAGAAATAATATAGAGACAAGAGGCTCAAAAAACAAAATGACACACATGTTTGGTGGAAAGAAGCGCAGACTGGAAGAAGCAGAAGAATGAATGACCTAGAAGACAAAGTAATGGAAAGTAAACAAGCTGAACCAGAGAAAAATTATGTAAAACAAGAATATACAGAAGGAATTCAGTGACTCCCTCAAAGTAGTAACATTCGTGTTGTAGGAATTCCAGAAGAAGAGAGAGAAAAGGGGGCAAATAATTTATTTGAATAAAAAATAGCAGAAAACTCCCCTAATCAGGGGAAGGAAACAGATACCTAGATCCAAGAGGCACAGAGAACCCCCTACAAAATTAACAAAAGCAGAACCACACCAAGACATATTGTAACTAAAATGGCAAAATATAGTGATGAAGAAAAAATACTGAAGTCAATAAGACAAAGCAAGACAGTTACACACAAAGAATACCCCATAAGGCTACCACCAGATTTTTCAGCAGAAACTTTCCAAGCCACTTTATACCAGTTAGAATGGCAAAAATTAAGATAAGAAACAAGTGTTGGTAATGATGTGGAGAACGGGGAGCCCTCTTACACTGTTGGTAGGCATGCAAGCTCGTATAGCCACTCTGGAAAGCAGTATGGAGTTTACTCAAGATATTAAAAATAGATGTGTCCTACACCCTAGCAATTTCACTACTAGGTATTTACCCCCAAAATACAGATGTGGAAAGAGCCAAGATGTTTTTCAACAGATGAATGGATAAAGAAGATGTGATCCATATATACAATGGAATATTACTCAGTCATTAGAAAGGATGAATACCCACCATTTGCATCAACATGGATGGAACTGGAGGGGATTATGCTAAATGAAATAAGTCAAGCAGAGAAATACAATTATCATATGATTTCACTCATATGCGGAACATAAGGAATAGAGTGGAGGATCACAGGGGAAGGGAGGGAAAACTGAATGGGAAGAAATCAGAGAAGGAGACAAACTATGAGAGACTGTGGACTCCAGAAACCAAACTGAAGGTTACAGAAGGGAGGGGTGTGGGAGGATATGATAACCAAGTGATGGATATTAAAGAGGGCATGTGTAGCAATGAGCACTGGGTGTTATACACAACTAATGAATCATTGAACACTACATCCAAAACTAATGATGTACTATAAAACTTGTGGCAAGAATACTCTATCCAGCAAGGCTATCATCAAGAATAAAAGGAAAGGAAAAGAGTTTCCCAGACAAAATCTTAAAGGAGTTCATGACCACTAGACCAGCCCTGGAAGAAGTATTAAAGGGAACTCTTTGAGAAGAAAGAGAAGACCAAAATCACAGCATGAAGGTAGGAAGCACAAAAGCAGTAAAAATGAATATTTCTGTAAAAAATCAGTGAAGGAACTCAAAAGGATGTAAAATATACACCATATGTCTAAGCCATGGGGAGGAGAGGAGTAAAGAATGGGTTCAAACTTAAACAACCATCAACTTAAACACAGACTGCTCTGTGCAGAAGAGGTAACTATATAAACCTTATGGTAACTATATATCAAAAACCATTAATAAGTATGCAAAGAATAAAAAAAGTTAAATCCAAACATCAGTAAAGAAAACCAGCAAACCATAAAAGATAAGGATAAGAGAAAGTCTTCAGAAACAACCACAAAACAAGTAATAAAATGGCAATAAATACATATCTATCAATAATTACTTTGAATATAAATGAACTAAGTGCTATAATCAAAAGACACAGGGTAACAGAATGGATTTAAAAAAAAAAAAAAAAAAAACAAGATCCATCTGTATGCTACCTACAGGAGACTCATTTTAGACCTAAAGACACTGCAGATTAAAAGTAAGGGAGAGAGGATTCGAAGATGGCGGAAGGCCAGGTGACCGCATTTCGGAGAGTTCCCTGAAGAGAGCTGAATTCCAGCAAAAAAACCACTACAAGACCACCGTGAACACCCATGAAACCAGCCTGAAATGTGATATTTCCCACTTCTGCACCGCCAGGAGAGACAAAGAACATCGGCAAAAAGGTAGAAACAAATTGGAGGGTCTGGAGGCTTGCCCCCAGAGACAGGGGAGTGGGGGAGGAAGCCCGCAGAGCTGAACCATTGAAAACAAATACCCGAAAACGAAAGTGCTCTGTGAGTGAGGAATAACAGCAGATTACTGCCTGAATCGGGGCTAGAAAGAAGCTAAACACAGCGGAGCCCGGGGCAAGGC